>BMAW01005019.1:69381-84406 GCA_019974015.1 Nephila pilipes | reverse complement strand
CGGGACATGTTTTCATCCCAGTAACATCAAGGAAAGAGACCTTTACGGTGGTTTTGGAGTGAACGTTTGGGGAGATATTATGCTGAACGAGCGGAAGGAGCACCACGCTTTCGACAGAAGTTCTGTAATCTTAGATCGCTATTGCGAGGAGGTGATCCTTCCCCATCTGTGTCTGTTTCGAGGTGTTATTAGACCATGCTGCGCTTATATGGATGACAATGCATGGTCACACCAGACTGCTGATGTTCAGCAGCTATTGGGAAGATATCGTTCGAATGGATTGTCCAGCGTTCTTTCCTAATTCAAATCCCATAAAACATGTGTGGGATGCCTTCAGGCATGATTACATCCTCCAAAAAACATCAAGTAACTGAAATAGATACTCATTGAGGAATGGGCAATCTGCTTATTGTTCTTCCTCTTGGACAGACTATTATATGTAACGATATTATGAGTTCGATAAAGCCTTTTTTTGTTTGATTCCATACTATATGTATTTTATTATGTATTTTTTGCGCATCTATGCTTTCCTGATCATTTAAGTACAAAATATTGTCTCGGATATCTGAATTTTATGTCTCTCAGATGATTACTCTTGGAATTATGGCAAAAAAAAAAAAAAAACCTCCTATAAATTATTATTAAAAATGCATTATAAAAATAGAACAATTAAAATACAAAATTCAAGGAAAGATAAATTTTATAGAATTGCGTAAAATAAGTGAATCAAAATTGAAATAAAATTTGAAACAAAATGAGTAATTTGTATATCCAACGGAAGAAAATTTGCACATTCAGGCTGGGGGCTGAATTGTGGGGGTTAAACATTTTGTATGATACCAATATATATATATATATATATATATATATATATATATATTGAATCTTCATTTCTTTGAATTTTTGAAAGTAATTTTTATATTCTGATTTGTTGATAATTTTTAGAATTATATATTTTATATTTGTAGATTTTATCGCTGAACTTTTTTGCATCTTTTAATCATTGAACTATTTTGTAATTTGGATTTCCCAATTCAGCCTACCAAGTCGCAAAGGGGGAAGGTTGGTACCATTAAACTAGCTTATCCCCGGTTATTCGGTCCTCAGCCCGAAATTACTATTTGACTTGCTGGGTTCCATATTTTCGCTTATTTTTTATTCTTTCATTTTTACATTTCCTTCTGGATTTTTGTCTTTTTAAATATTTTAAATTATTCTTTCATAAATTTTCAGCAGTATATATATATATATATATATGTAGAAATATGGGGGAAGGAGGTGTATAAGATAAAAGTATGATATATTTTCATTTCGTTTGAAAAGTATTTAGTAAATGCTTTCCTAAAAATCAGTGAGACTATATTAATCAATAGACATAGAGGTTTCTTTTACTCAAGAAGTTAATCAGTAAGAAAGATTTTTGATCGTATGATGGAAATGTGAATTCTTAAAATGCAAATGAATACTTTTATGTTATGTATTCAGAGTTCATATATCATTAAGTGTATTGAAGGTCATTAACTGAAAGATGTGTTTACCATTAATATGGGTGTTTGTTATGTAAGAAAGATATAAACAAAACAGTAAAATGTTTAACCTAATATTACGAGCAGCAATATCAAAACTTTAGAAAAGAATTTAAAATAAAATAATGAAATTACCATATGAAGGCATGAAATATCTTCACCATCTATATCTTAGTGTTTATGGATAGCTATGATGTTTAAAAAATTTAAAAATAACATTACTCGTCACAGATTCAGGGGTCAAAATGCAAATCATAGAGGTGATAAGCTAAGAAAGTTTGGTCTTCTTTAGAATATTATAGTAAATGTCAAGACTATGTATAAGAACAAAATCGACTTACAAAGGGGCTCAATAAAGGGAAAGTGTAAACTTTTGAAGTTAACCTTCGAAAAAACCAATTTTTAAATAAAAATGCAAAAATAAATTTTTTGTAATTTATTTTACTTAATGTACTGTAACTTTAAATGAGAATGACACAAATAATAACATATAATTACATACTACATACAATCTACTTTCTATTTAATTGCATCAACTCCCATTTGTTTATGAAGGAGATATTTTAACATAACTAAAACACAATATCAAAATACATTTTAAAAAAGGTGAGCTAATTCAATAATCTAATTCAGTTGTAATCGAGATTTCCAATTTCAAATAAAGGAACTATAGCATATTATTGATTAAAAGAATAATTTTTCGTGATATCAAAAGCCTTCTAATTTATAAATATGTTTCATTCATACGTAATTAGTGAGAACTCATGACAAGGAGTGCAACGTATCAAAACTGTGTCTAGAAAATTTATATTAATAACTCAAAAATTGATTTTTGGCAGGGAAATAAATTACTGTTTCATTCGAAAATAGGATTAATTAAATCAATTCAACAATATGATACCTTCCTGCAAAAAATTACTTTAAGGAATCCTGTCTTACTCTAAAAAGCTAACACGTTATGATTTCGGATCTTTTACAAATTTATTGGTTAGAGAATATTTTAAAATTGAATGGTACAATATGTTTTATAGTTGAAAAAATGTGACCAAACAATCGTTTTCACAGAAATATTAATTTTGTTTCATAAATAGTCCTACAAGAAAACCATATTTAAAAATAATGGATCGAGAATATTTAACAAAAAAAAGGTTACTTCAATATAGTTACACAATTCTATATAATTTCTTCCTTCCTTCCTTTCTTTCTTTCTTTTTTTGTTTCTTCTTGTAATATATATAAAATTTGTTAATTTTTGTTTGTATATATATTACATAACATTAATATTTTAACAAAAGTTTTACTTTTTAAAGATGAAGAAAAATGTAAGAGTGTGCATAAAATCACTGCAAATGGCTATAAATTTATTCATATTGATCTGGAATCAAAACACCTTTTTGTATTTTAAAAAAAAAATATTTTAAATACCAACTCTTTGGAATTGCTTCAATTACACCGTTCGCATTAATAACTTTTAGGATGTCTGAAATGTATATAACTCGATTATCAAAATCTCGCTCAACAATTTGTATTTTCTTTTTTTTTCTCTTACTACTGAAGGTTTCGAGTGAAAATCAAACTAAATTCACAGTCTTTTGTGATAAATAATTTTTATCAATATTTTGTAGGACTACCGAAGGGATCTTATCTGTGTACTTAACTTATACGTATGCAGATGTCGACGTTATTTTTTCAACTTTTTCCTGCAATAGAAACATCTTTAGGGAGATAAGTGCATTTGCTCCAAAGACATCTCCGTAAGAATGCGTAAGATGCGGTTAAGAATGTGGATACCTGAAAGTATGATGCTAATTCTTATTATGCTGGTTTGTATCACAAGCGCTTTTGAAACTGAAGTACCACAGAACGAGAATCCCCTAGATTTGAAAGCATCTAAATTGGAATCTCTTAATTTAACTGGTAAGATTATTCATCAAATATTTATCGAATTATTATCGCTTTTGCTGCTCAAAAATAAAAGTAAATGCTCGGAAATTTAATGAACTGATAAATATTAAAATAAAGCAATAGATCTATTCTGTTTAATATATAAATTAAAGGTAACAGTATTTGTGTAAAAACCCATCTCCCAAAATAATTGGCTTAGTTTTACGTCGACCTGGTAAAGTTGGCGCAATTCCCGCCAAACTTAGACACTCATTTCGGAGGCCAAAAATCCCTGATTCTAATCAAGATAGCAATAATTAAGTTTTCTTTTTGTGAATATGGCGCTGTATATCGATATACATTTGTAACTAAGCCGACATCATATAAATTCAGTTATAATAATAAGAGTACTATTTACTCGTATACATTGATCTAAATGATGGTGCTAGGTTTCCGGGTGTTATCAAAACGTTATTTACACGAATCCTACAGTATTTCCTTCTTTTTTGTGTATGTATGTGTTAATATGTGCACATGCTAGTCTTAGAATCTACAAAGCTATGACGATGATTAACTTTGAAAGGTTTGAATTTTATGGCTGTTAATCAGTTTTATAGGCTTACCTTATGTCCGAAAAAATAGTTATCATTTATCGATATTTTACTTTCTTGCCATTCTATTAGATACTCTTACATCACATACTCTCTTTAATATTCATTCGCGACAGACGGTCCGTTTGAAGTGCAATGATATTTCATGTTGAGACCGTATTTCTTTCATTACATAACTCTACAGTCATCTTAAAGCTTAATTAAATAGTCAATGAATTCGAAATTTGATTTGTAAGAGAAGGACAACACATTTTGCTAGGTCTTTACATTTTTCATTCATCGCGCCCGCCTGGGATGCCTGCAACTGAACGCTACAATGCGTTTCAGTAAGCGTAACCCCAAGTGCCGTAAGTGTGGCTACGTGAGGGAAACTATCCCTCACGTTCTTAATCATTGTAAGCCACACAGCGACGCTTGGAAGAGGCGGCATGACGCCATTCAGAACCGTGTGGCCAGAGCCATTTCTTCATCTATTGGCTCTGTGTCTATCAACAAGAAATTCCCGGGGATCGCCCAAACTTTGATCCCTGACATGGTTCTGACGAAGAAGTCCGGTGAAGTATTTGTCATCGACTTCACCGTTGCCTTCGAAGACCGATTAACTTCTTTTGCCAAAGCACGCCAAGGCAAAATCGACAAGTACCTCCCGATTGTTGAACATCTACGTCGGGAGGGAAAAGTCGCACATGTCGATGCCATTGTGGTCGGCTCGTTAGGCTCGTGGGATCCGTCGAATGATGCTGCTCTGGCACAGATGGGGGTTTCCAAGAAATATGCCAAACTTATGCGGAAACTCATCTGTTCGGACACCATCCGGTGGAGTAGGGATATTTATATCCAACATCTTACTGATAAGAAACAGTATTGATCCCTCCCACCGAAGAGCATCATTCGTTTCTTTTTTGGCCTCCTGGCCAATTTTTACATCTTTTTCTGCTATTTTAGTCAAATTTCTTATCAAGCTTCTTGGACGTTTTTATTCTCCCGGCTTGAGGAGCTTGCTCTTCGCCGGTGTGATTGTCTTCATTTTTAACTTTGTAATTTTATCGCCACTTTTATTTCCATCTCATTTTCAACATCTTCCATCGTTGTTTTAATTGATCCAATCATCTTGTTGATCATCTATTTTATGTGGCTGGTTTTACGGGAGACAGGTTTTGTCCGGTCTCCCATGACTTATTAAGAATGGACTTTGTTCTCTCATGTTTTTCATGAATACTCCTCACAGCGAGGAATTCATTCTCGGGTTAACAGGTGAGCCTGCGCTGCACTCCCTGTTTTCCCCTCTTTTAAATTCATGTTTTGCCTTTGTTTCATACCTTTACGAAGGTATTCTGATGTTTTCACTTTTGATTCTGTTCTCACATTTGTGGTCACTGTACATATTTGCATTCCATTTCATTGTTCATTGTTTTTACTATTTGACTTATATTGTATTTTATATTGTATTTTTATTGAATTTATGATCTAATGTGTTTTTCTCTCTTTTTATGTGCCCTGACGAACGCCTTGCTGGATTGTGGATGGTCTCTCCGGTCTCCATGGAGCCTCGCCTTTCTCTCGCCCTCTGGAGCCTCCGAGAAGCGATCTTTTCTTCTGCGCTGTGAAGCTGAGCGGTTCCTTTTTTGTCTTGTGCCCGCTTCTGCCTGCAGAGGACCTTTTGGAGTTTTGGATTTGCCGTGTTTTTCTCTCGTCCCGTCTTGCTGCGGAACTTTCTTCATTTCGACGTGGACTTTCGCTATTTACCTTTTAACTGTGTGTGGACTTTTATATAACTACAGATTTCGTCCTGGGGTCTTGTGACCCTGAAGATTATTTTTACTATGACATCTTTTAGCTATGTTTCGGCTATTTAAATTTTGTAATTCTTACCTGTATACTATTTGCTGAAATAAAAAGTTTTGAAATCTAAGTCTTTACATAGAAAAAATATCTGTATCTCGAATCCCTCTTAATGTGGCGGTCGCGAAACGGCAGCGTAGATTCGAACCCTGGACCAAGGGGTCCGAAGATGACGGGCCTACCAATCAAGCCGAAAAGATATCCCCCCGGGCTGGTTGAGTAAGGCCTTTTAATCAGTGGCGCTGATGTAGAAGGAAGTCGCTACATTAACACTCTTATCTCAATCTTAGTTTATGCTCAAATTTGTTATGTCAATCTTAGTTTATGTTCAAATAATAACGATCTAGCTTACGAATTCACTCATTCTTATTCAAACAATTATCAGTTATAGAAGATTCGATTCTTATTGCTCTAACTAAAAATGTCGTTTCTATCTAAACGATTAACTAAGATGATTCAATCCAGCATACAAATATCTATCAGCTTAGCGTTATTCTCTGTTTTCCCTCTCTTTACTTTCATTTCAGTTTTGCTTATATATCGCTATCAATAAATCAAATAATTACATTTCTTATCTTCATCTAAAATACCTAATCACGCTTCTTTTTGCTTCGTAAAAAGTTGTGATTTTATGCAATTCAAAATATTAACAAACATACCTCGAGCTTAGTGAAGAGCAAATTGTGAATTGTTTTACGTCACGGCACTTGGTAGTATGCAATTTTACACCAACGTTCCAAATTTTTGAAAACAGTGTAGTGTATTATGTTCTTTGACATGCAGGTCCAACTTTTATATTTTTTTCCAAAATATGAGGTGATAAATAAATAAAAAATACTATCCTCGTCACTTGACTGAGGATTATGGTTACGAGTTTCATCGTCAATAACCCTCGTGTTGCTTCTAAATATGACCTTAATAAAAATAATCAATTGATAAACGTTTCATTGTTATTGTTGACACAATCTCGTTTCAGCTGGAGAAATCCCTTGATTAATTAGGTGAAAAGGATGGACGGGATTATACACAAATACTAAAGTTACTATGATTAGACTGATACAATTATGATCAGTTTGAAATTTTTGGGTTCAACAAGGAAACTGAATATAATACACTTTTCTCAATATGCTATTGATGAATTATCATTTAGCAACTAATGGAAATTATTAGTACTTGATAAAAGCTTTATTTTCAAAAATTATTTTCATCGATTCTTTTTCGTGTAAACTTAGAAACAGAATAGTTTATGGGATAAATTCATCGCATGAAATACATACAAATAAATAATTTTTACAAGAAAAAAAATTGTAAATATTATAATTAAATTTAAGGGGATAAATAAATGAGAAAAAATTAATAATGTATTCAATATGATTTTCAAGTAATTTTTTATATTTTTAAGCATTCGTAGACGAAAGTGTGATTGAATAGCATAGTTTCAAAAATCCTTTCTACCTAAAAAACACAAACACAATTATAAAAAAAATCTTGAAATATTTTAAGGGAATGTAAATTTACAAATACATACTGTTAATTTAAACTATTAATTTGAATATGATTAAAATATATAATAATTGTATTCATAATGAGTGTATCATATAATTTTAATGAAATAATAAATCCTATATCATTGACTTTCAATTCATCTTATTTTTCACAAACTCTCAGAGCGACTATATTTTTTACTTCCTGGTGTAACTCAAAATGAAGTAACTCTACATTTTAAAATTGAATTATTGATCTGGTGTGTGCATAAATGTATATCACATAAAAGAAATGTTATGAGTTAATACCATAAGTACTTTCATTTTTTTTTTTTTTTTTTTTTTTTTTTTTTTTTTTTTTTTTTTTTTTGCGTATCACAGTAAAAAATTTATAATTGTAAATCATAAAATTAAGATTATATTTCTGAAACAAAATATGCTCAAATTTAGTTATTGAGCATATAATTACACCAATTAAAGAATAACACAAAAAATAAAATAAACATATTAAAATTCAGTTTCATCTCTAAAAATACATTGCAGAAAATATGATCACTTTTACAAGTTTTATTTTTTTCTGAAAAAAATTATACAAAAATGTCATCTTTGTTGCTAAACATTCCGATTAAATTAAGACTTTCTTGTTATACATGCAATATCTTTATTTTATTCGACAATTAACAACACGTCTGAGTAATTTTATAAACTAATCAATAGCACATTTTAAAATTAATTTAGTAAACATGTACACGCATTGCTTGCAGTTGTAAAAATTCTATACGATATTAAAAAAAAATGATGTAAATTTAATACATTCCATGAACCTGCTTTACAAAAATTCACTATAAACTCTGGAAATCACAAAATCGTGTTAGTGTTATCCTTTTCTTTTAACAATCAAAAGTGTCCTGATGAGTACCGGAAAGTTTACAACAGACATTACAAGAGGGAACAGAAAAATCGGATAATGTATAGAAATATCGTAAAGGTTTTTAATTATTTCTAAAGATATCTGGATAAAATTTATTCTGCATATCAATCGATCCTTATGTAAGTTAATAAATTATGTTATAAATTACATCTCTTCATGTAAATTTGTTTGGTTTCAGGAAGTCGTAAATAGTAGTAACGCGTAGAACGAGGGTTATTCAGAAAGTAAGGAACGTTTCCGTCTGACGTCGCTAGGAGCTCGCCTATCAAGTATATTTTGGGGTTAGCGAGCTCGGGATCTCAGTCGGGGTTCCGCCATCACAACGGGAACATTTCCACGTTGCCCGTTTTTTCGGTATTCAAATTTAAAATGTGCGCTGCAATTGAAAATCCCGCCAGTTGTGAAGTGCGGTCTGTGATACGGTTTTTGTTGGCAAAAAACCTAAAACCTATGGAAATTTATCGGCAAGTGTGTGAAGTGTACGGAAACAACGTAATGAATGAAAGTTCAATCCGGAAATGGTGCACTCATTTTAAAAATGGTCGAACTAACGTTCACGGTGAAGAGAAGAGTGGACGCCCTAGCATTGTGACTGACGAACTGGTCGCTAAAGTTGATGAAAAGATTCGTGAAAATCGCCGTTTCACAATAATGGAGATTTCGCTTAGTTTTCCATAAGTTTCACGGACTTTGTCACACAAGAATTCTATGGAGGTGGCAGAATTCTATGTCGAAGGAATTTCAAAGCTTGTCCACCGCTTTGATAAGTGCCTCAATTTGTTTGGTGACTATGTAGAAAAGTAGAATTTTAGTCGCTCTTTCTGATGTATACAATAATTTTTTTTCTTGTACTTAGTTTCTTTTTAATTCCAAAACGTTCCTTACTTTCTGAAAGTCCTCGTATTTAGGAGTTAGATTTCAGTCTATTGAGTCTAAGATTGCTCGGAGAAATGCATAACTCGGGATGGTGACTATGTAGGAAATTCTTAAGAATATTAAATAAGAATCAAGTTTCTATATTAATTATATATTAAGAAATAATTAAATTTTACTACATCCCAGAAAAATAATTAAAACTTTACAATCCTGAAGGTTTCTTCAATATACGACTTCCTCAAACCAAACAAATCAACATTAATAGATGTAATTTATGATGTTACGTGCACAAGAATCAATATTAGTATGCGTGCGTAGCATAATAAATTTTATCCGGTTACCTACGTTACTTCTGAGCAATATTTTAACAACAAAGATCGCTTTGAACCCACACTATAAGTTTTATACAGGCAATTGATTGAATTTTATGGGATTTTGGTCATCAAATACTATTATCCTCAAGAAAATATTCATTTTATTCAATACACATCAATTTCCTCCCCCCCCACAAACATTAACTATAGTTGATTCGTCAACATTACTTAAATTGTAGGACATAGAATCACTATCCGTAGATGATACAGTTCCAGGTTCACAACCGATGGGTTCCAGTATCGTAATACTGAACAAAAGTCAATGTGAGATATTGAGGGTTGTGTTCCATGATTAATATTACGTTATAGCCACAAATTCTTCACATTGGCAAGTTTTGGATGTAAAGAGAACTGTACCACTCCTGAGGTGTCGTTCTTGTCACTAGACGGTGGCTCAGGATTTTAAAGTGACATTAATATTCCACGAGAAATTGTAGTACGATTTTAATTAAACAAATAACTCGAGATAAAACCAACGTTTTTATATGGTGGCAAAGTTTACTAAAAATTATTGAAATATTAGATACAATTTGTCACAAATATCTAATATTGTATTGTTGGGCGAGTAAGAATGATAACCAAAGTTTCAGAGTTCTAGCTTGATGGGAAATTGGTTAAATTAACGATAACACACACCAAGTGAAATACATAAAAATGTCGTAAAAATTGATACTTTAGTATATATATAATGCACTCATTTCGTCCATAATGATTTTGATCATATCAAGCATGACGAATTCAAATACAAAAACGGGCTATCATAACAAGGCTTCGATTGATGAGAATATAATGGTTTTTCTTATAAAAATGTTGATTTATATTGAAATGATTGCTAAGCTATTCATTATCTTTGCTCTGAAAAACAATATGAGGGGTACTGGAGACGGATATCGTTATTTTGAATCTCGCTCAAGTGACAAGGACGAAATCCGAACTAGCACCTTCATCTTCTAACTTTCACTCCACGCCAAGGGGAGGCCAAATAACTCAACAGATTTTTCGTTCATAAGTCTCGCTGCACTACTAGGCTTTCTGATTTTCCGGGGTTTTCCTTTCCGGGAATGTCCGGGAAATCACGAGAATGTAATTGTCGATCCCGGGATTCCCGAGAATACATCAAAATTTTAAAAAAATTAAAAACAAGTTATTTTTAAATAAAATCAATAATAACTATATAAAATAAAAAATATATATAAATTACAAAATTAATGTTTATTTATATAATGAGCTAAAAAATACAAAAAAAAATATGTAATAAATTGATTATTCATTTTTAAAATAGGATTTCAGAAAGCATAAGCAATTTATACTTTTATCACTCAGCCTTGTTCTAAGCTTTGTGACGAACAATGCGGCAGCAGAAAATGCTCTCTTGGCTTCAACTGACGTTGGAGAAATTGTTTTTAAAGCCTCATATACTTTTATAATGTTTGGTGATTTATTTTTATTCAAGTCGAACAACTACATCTCTTGTTTCATGATTTTGTTGAGACTAGTACTTTTTTTTGGTTGAACAATATAAAACTTTTGTTTTAGATTAAATTGATTTCTCCAACGTCATAGATTTTTCTTTCAAAATCTCCATGCTCTCTTCTTCTGAGTGCGAAAAGTTGGATATTGAGTCCTCTCTTTTTAGCAGAAATTCTTTGTCTCTATCATTTGGGTCTGTCTAACTAAACAATTTTTGCCAGGCAATGGAGATATATTTACAGTAACTGCAGCTACTTCGCATTTTCTCCCGAAATTCGGGTATTGCATTAATCCTATTAAATTAACGTTACGTCTCTCATTAATTCTTTGGATTAGAGAATATTTTATATTTTTTGCAAATTCTGAATTTTGTTCGTTCAATTCTCCAATAACGAAAGAAAATACACCTTCTGCAGTTAGCAAAGTTGCATTTCGAATGCATAAATTTTCTAAGCCAGTTACAATTGTAGTCATTGTTTCAAACTCTACATTGGCCATCATTTGTTCTTCTTTAATATCAATAAATGCTTTCAAAATTGCTGACTTTATTACTAAAAATCTTTCAAGCATTGAAAACAAATTATTCCAGCGTGTTTTGGTGTCAAAACAAACCATCTTTTCACAGCTAAACTCTTCTTTAACATCTTCTTCATCAACTTTTACTTCGTTCCCAGAATTTCCAGGGAACGAAGTATAATTTACGGGAATAGAAAATGTACGGAAATCTTATAATTTCCCGGGATCCCGGGAAATAAACCATATACACTACGATTATTTAATGGCATTGGGATTCGAACCCATGATTTTATGAAACAATGCCTGTCATGAGTTATTGACCTGCAACGCGTCCCACTTCATGGGAATATTCAGTATTAAAAAATTAGCAGAGTAATGATAGAATTGATATTTTCTTCCTGATATTTTAGGCAATATATCACTTACTGTGGAAAAAATACTTTTTTTAGTATTGTTCATTGTTATTTTTCATTTCCGTTTGTTGTAACATGCGTAATTATTGTCCCGAATCTTCAATTCTGAAATGCAAAGATTTAGACTGCAATTAAAACATCATTTCAATTATAATATTGTTGCTTCCAACAAAGCATGTCTTATTCAAATGCTTTCACGTATCAAACCAACAAGGCTTTAATAAAAACGGGCACGAGAAAAAAAATATTTCTTTTAAAAACATAGATTTATTGAACTGAGTTGAAAAAGAAAAAAAAAAGGATAAAAACGTAACATATATTTTCTTTCCAACACTTCTCAATTGATTGTTACTTCGGAAGAATACATGTTTTTAAAGACTCCTTTCAGAATTTACTCAAAGTAAAGGTTATTAATCAATATGTGACAAGAAATTCACTTTTTATCGACAAAATTAAATCCGCTTGCATCGATAAAAACTTCAAAAAATGTATATTAATTCACGCTGTGGGACACGAATACTTTTGAACAAAAGTAGATAATACAGGGCGTTTTGAATTTCAAAATCCTATTTCACAGTTGTCTAAAGATGAAACCAAACATCCGGAAAACGTTAAATAGTGTAGAACACTTAATAAAAGGATGAGAATTCTAGATCAGCACGAACATGAAAACTTCGACGGTGATGGATTAAACGTGGATGGTGGAATTTAAAAACCCTATTTCACAGTTGTCTAATGATAAAACTAAACATCCGAAAACCGTTAAATATTGTAGAATACTTAATGAAAGGATGAGAATTCTAGATCAGCATGAACATGAAAACTTTGACAGTGATTGATTTAACGTGGTCCAGTCGACATCACTCAATAGAATTCCAAACTCAAAAGCCAGGTCTGATCCAGATTTTTAATGAAATACAAACTATTTGCGGAAATGGTATCATATGTCATACTAATGAGTATAAGTGATATCGGGATTGTATAGCTTGCAGGAAAATATTTAAAACCATTGTTTCGGCCCCATAAATTGTAATTTAATTTTTTTTACAATCGGAAAGAGTTTCTCCTCATTAATTTTTTGCTCCAAAGCGTAGCAATTAATGCCGAGAGAAACTGAGAAGCACTAAAATATTACAGAGAACGATACAGAACAGAAGTTGACGAAAGTTAACGAAGAGAGTGTGTTTGGTCACGAAAAGGATTGATCCCACACAACTAAGGTTACAAAAAAACAAACACTAGGACTCATTCTGTTGGGACATCAACAAACACTAATGTGATAGATATGATCCGGCATTATCATAATTTCTTCCTTATACATCTCTGAAGTCGTTAATAGGTGAATTTTTTTAGTTCAGTTTTCCTTAACGTCGCATTGGAAGCAACACGAAGCTATTCACGACGGACCTCGTAATTTTGAGCCACAGTCAAGTGATGAGGATGACACCTGAACTGGCACCACCTCTCCTAACTTCCAAACCAGGCAAAGGGGAGGACTTTAAGTATCGACAGATTTACCTTGTATCAGCCCGCTACAAGGCGGGTCTTAAACGGCCAAGAATCGAACCCGCGACTGAACGAAAACCGCCGGCCACGAATCCGAAACCATGACCACTAGGCTACCGCGGTTACCGTTAATAGGAAGAATGAAATCTTGGACCTCCGATGAGTTTCAGAGGGTGATCAAACTACTTACCAAATAGGCGAAATGAGATTTTTTTGACGGAGGTATAAGAAAGCTCATCTCTAGGTTCGCAAAGTGTATTGTGAAGGATAGTGAATACGCGAAAAATTGTTTTTAATGTTTGCAAATGGTTTTGCAAAACTTTTAAAAATATTTACCTTTATGAATAACTTTATGGATAACCATCGTTTCACTATGGTAACTGAGGGGTCATTGTCACGTGTTCGAAACTCGGCGTTCTCTCTGTCGAGTCATGTATTCGAGTCCTGAATACTTAACATGCATCAATGCAGCCGTGTAGTGGGATTGATGCGTGTTAAGTATTCGAAGCTCCTAAGCCTCCCGTTGAATTGCTGTGGAAGTTTGGAGAGGAAGGTATTAACATTGGTGTATTCCTCGTCAATGGACCGTTGCTAATAATTATGAGTATTCAATTAACTCAACGCTAATCATTACTCTTACAGCCTTAATCACACAAATACCGATACTTTACAATGGTTAATTAACGTATCTCGCTGAAATTCGTGGCATTGAAGTTTTTAGAAACATTCACTGACGGTGTTAAAAGAATGAAATGAAGGCATTTGTCATTGTAATTGATTACTTGCGTATAGAGTCATATATTTTTTTATAATTATATTTACTGTAGCATATATAAATGTAGATAATTCATTTAAAATTGTCATGTCTGCCAACAATAATAAAAAAACTTAAAAAAAATGTAGTATACTTTAAGGAATAATATTTAGTTATATCTTATCATGCTTAGAGATGAATATAATTAATAAGAAAATTACATTATTTAAATATTTTTACTGTTTGATATTTTATTGCTATACTTACCTATTATTGGTTTTTTAGAATGCTATTGTGGAGAAAATTCACTTCACTGTTTCATTTGGAACGACCAAAAACGGTGTAGCTGCAAGTATGGGTTCGCTCATTTTAATGAGACATGTAGAGGTGAGTGGTTTGAATTTTAAAATATTAAATCTCAAGAAAGTTTGGATAACATTTTTTTTTATTCTTTCGCATAATTTTAAAATGTAAATTTTAATGAGTTTATTAATTTTTTTTAAATTTCTTTATACGTTTTTAAATTTTTTTGTCTTATTTATACATTTAATAGTTCAGCACGGTTGAATATTTTTTTAAATTTGATATCACGTACTTAGAACTCATACGAAATTATATTAATAAACGTAGAACGGAATATTTAACATTTTTAAAAAGGCACAAACTGTTTTGAATGTTTTAAGATATTATTCCAGTAAATGCTCTTATTAATATAAAACTGTACCAAGAATAATTAAAATAATTAAAATTTTAGTATAATTATATTTTTTTCTTTATGCATTAAAAGAACTTACTAGAAAATTATGTATAAAGATTAAAATTCAAAGAATCAATTTCT
>BMAW01005019.1:10327-69371 GCA_019974015.1 Nephila pilipes | reverse complement strand
TTATAATGCTTACTCAGTTACCTGAATAAAATGATGTACGTAATCTATTGTGTGTTTCAACACATGATTTTTAATAATTGTATTGACAATAAAAAAAATGGATCTTGTATTAAATCCTGTCGTCCACGAAGTTACCACAATTCCAGTTGAACTTACTCCAAGTATTTCCAATGAATACAATCGAGTTTAATTGTTCCTTTTCGCACTTAATAGAATTTAATTTCTTTATACTAACGATAAAAAAAAAATAATAAATCTGAGAATGCTCAAAAATGGAATACTGGAGCCTTCAAATCACGTTTTGTTCAGTATGGATACTTTTTTACCAAATCGTTTTTGTAATCGCGATAGCCTAGTGGTCAAGGGCGCGATCTCACGGTCGTCGTTGTTTCCGTCTGGTCGTGGAATCTACTTATGATGGCACCCCGTGAAACGAATCAAATGAACGTAACACCTGTCGGGACTCGAAGTCCTTCCCTGGCATAAAGCGGAAATTTCGGAGAGAATTGCAAAATTCGAGGTGCCATCCTCGTCGTTTCGGCAAAATTCAAATTTACGGGGCCGTCCGCAATATCTCTCGTATTTTTGGCGAGCTTAATAAGAAATCAATTAATCGGTTATTTGACTGAAATACCCGAGGTCATGTTGCTTCTAAGTGCCATAGTAACAAATAATTAAACACTTTAGAAAAAGAGACCATTGATACAAGTCAATAGTATTTATTATGGAAATAAATTTAACAAAAAAAATGGGTCAGGGTTTCGTAATTTGTGTATTTCAACTTCCTTTCAATTTAGTTTATTTTCAGATAGAGTCGACGTTAGTTAAATTTGTTCAGCAAAGGAGATTATACACTGCTGACCATTAAAATTGTAACACCATGAAGAAAAGCAAATGCAAAAAAATATATTTATTGTACATAAACAGTATGCATTTAGACAAAATGATTAAATTTGCAAATAGTTTATAAATATACAGGGGTATTAATAGAAACAGCTACCACCCCTAGCAGCTAAAATGACTCTTACCTGGTTAGGCAAGAAGTTGAACTGGGCTTGGATGACAGAAACGGACAACTCATTCCCTGTTGCTTCAAATCTGCTCCACACTTCATCAATCGAATGATCTGGAGAGGGGTGGTGGGCCAGTTTCTCAGCAACCCATAACCAGATGTTTCTAATGGGTGACAGATCTGGAGACCGTGCAAGCCAGTTTTACAATCTAATACTTTGTGAATAGAAGAAGGTCAGAATATAATGAACAATATGTGTTCTTCATTATCTTGGAGGAAGATGGCGTTTGATAGGCGTTGAAGATAGGGCACAACTACTGGACGTAAGATGTCGGAAATATTCCGATCTGCGTTCAAATTACCATAGATCCGAACTGAAGATGTGCATGTTGTGTACCCAATGGTTGTTCAAATCATCTCAGTAGGTGCAGAGGCACTATTCCGATATCGATTGAAAGCAGGCAACGAGCGGCCTCCTTGAAGCGTCAGACACGAATACGGTCATCGGAAAACTACACACAGAACAAGGACTCGTCTGAAAAAAAAAACAATGTGCCACTCATGTATCAGGCTTTATCATTCAGCGCACCAGAGTCTTCGTCTCTCTCTATGCTACATTGTCAAGGGAAGCCAAAGTAATGGTCGCCGTGTTGACAGTCCACGCTGCTGCGAACGTCGTTGCACCATGCGAGCTGATACCGCCTCATTTTTTGACTAATGGTCCTGAATGTCACTGTATCGTTTTCCACAGCCGATCTAACAATATTTCTGTCATCTGCGTTAGTTATGGGAGGGTGTGGTGATCCTGCATTCCATTCAGTATGACCGTCAGCAATCCATTGATTCCATATTCGCATGTCAGTGGTTGGTTTTCGACCAGTGCGATGGGCAATATCATGGAACGATAATCCATAGTTTCGATAGCTAACGATCCTACATCTATTAAATTCTGACACTTGCTGTTAATCATTTCTTCTTATTCGAAGTATATAACACAATATTCTATTCAAACTCCGACCTTACAAAGCGTTTTCAGAATGAGAAATTCTCTACACAACTTTTCTATTATGCAGCGCTTCTGATGTGGTTTCTCTCTCTTGCGTCGTCAAAATGTGATGAAATACTAATCATTTGCATATACCAACCTCTTCTTCCTTTTATAATAAATATTCTGACGATTGTCAGATCATTCTTTCCTGGTATTGCAATTTTAATGGTTAGCAATATATATTAGAAGCTATCAATTAAGATACATAAAACGAATATATTTACTATTAGGTTTTGTTTGTATTGATTGTTTGTTCTTCGAAAGCAATGTGGTGGCTATTGGCAACATTCCTCGTAATTTTGAACATTGGTCAATTAATGATGATAACACCCGAGAATGCACCCTCCTTTCCATATTTCTACATAATACCATCGAAAGGAATTGAAGTCGTCATCGATTTAACGTACATCAGCCCAGTTAGATGACGTGTCTTTATTGGCAAGAATTACAGAATTGAATTTATAAAGATACACACAAGAAAATAACCCTTCCTTTTGTAGTTCACTACAACCTTTTCCTTCTTCGCGTGTCCTTGTTCTTTGATTAATTGGTTGGTTTTATAAAGCAAAAATGGCTATTGTGTTCCTTTTTATTCGATTTCTATTTTTTCCTTCTTGAGTAGGCTAAATTGGTTTTCGAGATTTTCGTAAAAATTGTGTGAGAAAAATCTATCAGAAGAAAAGGTTTTTTTAGAAGTAAAAAAATACCTTGAAAATATATTTGGATAATTAAATATTTTCTTAAAATAGTAGTTCCTTTAAAACAACTATAAAAGAGAAATTATATAATGTCGCTTGTAGTGTAATATAAAGTATAACCACTTTTCAAATCTCATCTTTATTAACTTTGCGTTAAATTATTTTAGTGCTTAAACGGGTAGCATCGAAATTACTTTCATATTTTGCTGTTTCTGTAACAATACTCTGTGTTTGGAAAATTTGCTTAGTATAGAGTTGTTACATACTTCATAAGTAACTATCGAAGTTCGCTTTCAATTATTTGAACATGATTTGTCGAGTAGAATTTTGGAATAAAATTGACATGTTTAAATAAATACATAAATAATTGATAACAATTATATAATACAAACAAAAGAAATGTATGATATAGCTGTAAATACAAAAAAGAAGTAAAAGTAATAAAAGGTCATAAAAGTAATTAAAATATGAAAGAGGGGCGTAATTTTAGAATGCAGCTCACATAACACATATTGTAGCTTAGTTTTTCAAAGGAAAACCAATCATTGGGTCTATTACAAAATAAAGTTTGTAAATGGTTATAATGTTCCTCTGCTCAGGTTAAAATAACAGACATTTTTTTTCTGTCTTAATGTTTCGTATATTATTTCATTAATAGTTCAAATATCTATTAAAGATTTTATTTACAAAAGTAATCCTTATTTACATTACTTTGAAAATAATAGTTGATTATAAAGAGAAGTTAAAATTTTTGCTCCTATCTTTTCATTCGATTCTATAAAAACAGTTCTTTTACAGTTGTACTTCAGAACAGTAAATTAACAGTTACAATTTCAGAACCACGATAAAGAGCAAAAAAATTATCATGTGAGTTATTATTGTATCATATAAGTGTGTTTATCTATTCTAGACTAGATGGTTGCATGGATGAATTTAAAAAAAAAAATTATGATGAATAAATAGTCTGAAGGAATGATAGACCATGCAGACATGTTTGTGTATGTGCGATGTAATATGCACCAGACTTACCCATTGCAGAGCGGTAATCACCCTCATGTGATGGTTTCCAAGAAAATTGGAATCGTTATACACAGTCGCCGTAATATTACGGTGGCTGGCATCACTAACACGTTGTCTATATAAACCATGTAGCGTGGTTTAAAGAGCGTTGAATGCGGGGATACCTGGTCACTGATTTGCATTGGCAACGTTTTGATGACGAAGTCTACCGTAATATTAAAGCCGTCATATTTCGGCTCCAAATTCCAACAGGAACATAGCTTTACAAAAACAAAAAGAAAACATTTGCTCTCTCAGTGAAGAAAAAAGATTGATATTAATATATTTTTCCAGTTCTTTTTTTAATTCATAAAAACACTTTCAACATTTTATGATGGTTTGAGGTATATTATGGATTTTTATAAAGAATTAACTAATCAAAATAACTCAACAATATTCGATTTTATAAAAAACTTCGGTATGAAACAAAAACTATAATATATCTCAATCATTTATGACAGAGTTCCAAGACCGAAATTGCTTTCTTCAAAAACTTAATAAAATGAACAGCTGTTGAACGAGAAATTTTAGGAAAAATTGTTGCATGAGCCAGTAAACGCGGAAAAATCATGGAAAAAATTAGGTTGAAAAGTACAAATAAAAATAAATTTAATAAATAAAATTTTGGAGAAAACATGATTTCCACTCTTCCATACATCAGTGAAACTTCCTAAAAATTTAGAGTGGTATGATATTCTATGAAAGTTAGTAATAAAGGACAGACAAATACAAAAAAACTTTCAAATGTATTGTACTGTATTGAAGACTATTAATAAAAAGGACTGGTTTTCAGGACATCACATTTATTTGCGCACATCTTTTCGAACATAAATTCAAGACACAATTTTACACAAGCACCACTTTTTCAACGTTCGTCTTTACCTCTCAGAACCAAACTCAATACTAAATTTCATATCCGTTGCCAGTAAATTATCTAAAATCAAAACTATGATCTGGTGTTGCCAAAAAAATATCTTAATAAAGAATATTGAAAAAGGTATTACTTTAAGTTTAAATCGTCTGCTTTTAAAAGTAGAATAGGTAATGTCTTAAATAAAGTATCACGTTAGATTAAATCGTCTGCCTTTAAAAATCGAACAGAAAAATCTTAAAAAAAGTATCACATTAAATTAAATCGTCTGCCTTTATAAGTTGGACGGATAATATCTTAAAAAAGTATCACAATCGTTTGTTTTTAAAAAATTGAATATGTCACAGTATATGTTAGATTAGAGAGAGAGAGAGAGTATATGCAAGATAAAGAAACAAGAAACACAATTTGTATAGGTATATCTTTATTATATACCTAAATTACACTTATAAAGACAATTAAATTAAATACATACAAAATTAACGCATTTGTATATGTAAAGACAAAAAAATAACAAGAACAAACATTGCACAACATAGAAAAATATACACATAAAAACAAACAAAGAAAACATGAAACAGAACACAAACATTTAACATATAACACATAACGATTTTTCACATTTTTTTTAAAACGTTTTTGTACACAAAACACATAACATTTAATTAATTTTTATACATTTTTAAAACAGCACGAAACATACGCAGCACAAGTGCAATAAGCGATTTTCTTTACCCATATAAATCTTTTTTTATTAAAATTATATTTAAGTACTACTTTAAAATAAAGTATACAAAGAGAAAACAATTACAAAAAACAAACGCACACATTTAGGTATTATTTAAAATAAATACTTCACATTAAATTTCTTAAACACTTTATAAATTTATAGATATTTATTAATTTATTTATACATATTTTTATTATATATATATTTAGTTTTGTTATTTTTTATTTTGCTTTTTTATTTCATTCCATTATTTTCATTTTGCTTTTTGTTATATTATTTTTATTTTGCTTTTTAATTTTTTTTTCATTATTTTTATATTGCTTCTCATTTTATTACTTTTTGTTTTGTTTTCGGCTGTTTTTTTTTTTTTTTTCATCCTACTTGTTTGTCTACAGTGTACTGGGAGAGGGAAACTAAATATCCATTTGTTATATGATATTTGATGTTACATTTATCATTTTCTATTTCTCTGCATAAGAGGACATTGTTTTCTTTTATCATTTTCTTTTGATTTATTTATATTCCGAATTGTTAAGCTAAATTCTTTTTTTTTTCCTTTTCAAAATTTTCTTACCATTTCTTTTAACGCAGATTTTTTTTTTGGTATACCATTTGCTTTTATATCTGACTTTTGAGGATGGATTTAAATTTTACATTTTATTCCTATTGTATCGCTTTCAAATCTGCTTTCGTTTTTGCCGCTTTTCTTAAATCCTTTCCGCTTCTCTTCCTCCATCAATTTTGTTATTAGTTGGTCCAGATCTTTTGAATGTTTGCGTTGCTGCTCAAATTTAGTGTCCTCTTTTGTGGTAACGCCTATTCCTAGTGGACCCTTGTCTCTCCTCTGATGTTCTTCTTTTACGGTGTTTCTTTTAAAGAGTCCATCTAGTGTTATGAGAATAGGCGGGAGAAATAGAATGTCCCAGTAACTAAAGAATATGAATCTGATGGTAAAGTAAAGCCAAACAAGCAGGATTGTCTTTTCAATACTTTTGTTGTCCATTTTTGATAGAAGAAAAATTTGATTTTTTTTTTAAATTATTAATAGCCAAATGATTGAATAGCCAAATACGATTAGTTGCCAAAAGATTGAGAGGTAGAAGTGAAAAAATCAATAAAATAAGCTGAAGAATATTTTAAGCAAACGCCAATTTCAAATGTACTTTACATTCTAAATTCATTATTTTGTTGCACTAAAAACAATGCTCGGTTTTTTGTTTCTTAAAATTCTTTGTTAAGGTTTTGTTAACAATTTGTTATATTTGCCCATATCATAGTTACAGGAGCTAGAATTACTTGACCTCGAATGAGAGTTCCTGGGTTTGAACAACGTATTTAAAAAAAATGTGGCAAGTTACTCACTTATCAAGAATTTAAGAATCGTGACAAAATTAAAATAACTATTCTTCCCATTAAACTATAAAAATGAAGTTTTGCAGCAATAAAAAACATATTATCAGAGATAGTCAAGGGGGGGGGAGCTTATCATTCTCCAAAATAAAACTCCATGACGAATAGATTGGCCAAATTCAAAATTAAGTCTAGTGAGACAAATACAATTTAAGAAATTGAGGCAAATTTTCTCATAAATTGTCATATGTCTTATGATTTTTACTCACATATCAATATTAAAATCTAAACATTATTTTAGCCATTTAAAACTATATTTAATAAAAAAAATAATTTTGAGGGAGAGTATTTTATATTTATAAATATTATTTCATCTGTTAATTATATTCAATATTTACCTCTTGATTGAACTTCATCAATAATGTCTATGCAATGACATTTTTTAAAATTGGAATTTCTTCGGAATTCCTAAATATTCATTAGGAAACTCTATTTTTATCATCAGTTCGGTCGCCAATTCTTTACAGAATCGATCAATTTCTTTCTGTAGGTCAATAACTCGCTATTACTCTCAAACATATCGTTCGTCATTAAACGAATTAGCATGCTAATCCAATGCCCAAACTCCATATGCATGTGGAAAACAAACTCCATGTTTTATAGTCAAATTCTGTACAGATTGAATCTTCACCTTCAATCTGGCACAATATGTCTTATTGTGACTCAGTGTCAGAAATTTCATACGACTAACCAACCTACGGTCAAATTCTGTTGATTTCTTATTATCGGGAGATTTAAATTCTTATTCTAGACTTTCCGACATATTGCGAGACGTCTGGCATCCTAGACTTCAAAGGCACGCAAAAGGAGAGCGAAAAAGTTCTTTGATTGCCCATAGTGTAACTCGCGTAAGGTGTGTAAGTTCTCTCGAACAAATGATGCGTCTCATATGCATATAAAATATATATGAAGGAAATTTGGTAAATTAAAATTACTCTATATTCTAAAGTAACTGATTTATTTAACTCCTTTTTGCAAAGGTCTTAAAAACACATAAACTTATTCGGCTTCAGGGCATTAAAAGGATATGTACGACATCCTAATATCCATGATAAAGAAGCGACTTCAAAAAACGATTGCCTAAACAGCTTAATTTCTTCAACGTGTGATCTGACAATGAGGCACAATTATACTGTTAACTAAATCCATGATGAGGAAGGCATTGTGCATTCTTTCTTTACCTGGGTGTTCATAGTTATTAAACATCTTGGAAAGTTATTTGAGTTTCAGAATATTCACTAGGGGAAAATAAGACATGTTCCCCGGTTCATCAGATATGATGTCTTGCATAATAATCTTAAAATATAGAATCTATACTTAAAAATATTATAACATTAACTTCTCGCAACTAATTACTTTAGAAAACTATCTCAAATCCTTAACCAGATTAATTTAACACCATCCCCCTTCCACATTGAGTGTGAATCTATTAGAATTTATGTTTCCAATTCTTTTTTCCTTCATCGTAGTTGGTATCAAAATAAGACTTATATTTTGCATATTCAATTAAAGTATTTTTTTGATACTCGCATAACCTGAAAGGTAATTTAATAGTTTTCTTTCCTGCGTTTACCGAAAAGGGGAAAGTAATTCATCATTCTTACCGTTTTCAAATCCGTTTCTGATGTTTTATAGTTAAAATATTCCGAGTATATACTGATCAGTTCCCTTATTAATTAATGTTAAATTTACCATCTATTCGTTTCAAAATTTGTTCGCTAGTGGTTAGTTTGAGGGTGAAGTCAAAGTGTCTTATTTGAATTTTTGAATAAAAGAATCAAATTTGAATCCCCGTATTATTTATTGAATTAATCGTGCGACATTATGATTTCATATTTTGTATAATTAGTATTTGTGACATTTATTAATAAGAGATTTGCATCTACCAATTAAACGAGCACATAAGAGGGGGAGATATTACGTTCGAGCTCGGATTGGCAAGACTTGGCTTATGATGGAAGTTATGCCTTACTGAAATATGAAATAAGAGCTGAAAAGTTTCTTCTAGATGAATGAAGAATCTGCTTTCCTGTTTGCTCTGTCCTTCGGTAGTGAAGTCAAGATGAAGTGAGGAGGGGATGAATGGGAGAAAATGTTGGGCGGAGCCTTTAGTGATTGGCTCTGACTGGCTTTCGTGGCTGCCCTTGTTCTGTGCACTCATGGTGAAAGAATAAATATTTGAATAAGTCATTTTTTTTTTTTGAAGTTCAATTGAATTAGAGAAGTTGATTATTAACAAAATTTCGTGATGGAGGGGGAGGGTAAATGATCTAATGATTGTTCACGATGTATTGTTTCCATCAATTTGATTTTCACTTATTATTTCGAAGTTCATTGCAATTTGAGTTTGCAGAAATCTGGAAATGACAAGCCCATATTTCGCAATAAAGATTCCCAAGCCCACGTATCGGAATAA
Organism: Nephila pilipes; assembly: GCA_019974015.1. Lineage (NCBI taxonomy): Eukaryota > Metazoa > Arthropoda > Arachnida > Araneae > Nephilidae > Nephila > Nephila pilipes. The sequence goes on along the minus strand of BMAW01005019.1, from coordinate 60,127 downwards.
GTTTGTAAATTTTTAAGTATCAAATTTTAGTAGTATTCTTAACAAATTATTTTTTTTGCATAGTTTTAGATAAGTAATTAATTCTTTTATAAAAATAATGCGAAGGTGCAGTGTAGACCAACATCGTTTCAAAGATGCACCTCTTACACGATTCTGGAGACAAATTGGGGAGGAGTGTACTAGGAATTTTGTGTCCAGGATCTCTCTGAGGATACATTCTTGGGCTTAACTAAAAAGACACTAAGCACATTATTTTCCAAGTAATATCTTTACAAGACAGGGTTCTGAACGATGAATAAAGAAACAAAGTATATCGAAGATAAAATGATACATCATTGAAAATGTGATGATACATCATTGAAAATGTGATGATATATCATTGAAAATGTGATGATACATCATTGAAAATGTGATGATACATCATTTATTTGTACCAATATTGGTGAAGTCTGTGATATTGGTACAAATCTCCAATCTATGTATTATAATAAATTTGAGAATCTTTAAGTATTAAATTTCAGAAATTTCTAAATAAATTTGTTTCCATCGATTCGTACAAGTATTTTATTATTTTATAAAAATAACACTTTAATGCCCCTCCCCTCGTGTAGACCAAAAAAACTCCATATCCGATTCTGTTTTATTTCTTTTTCAGCAGTGGAGCTATTTTTGCGAGAAAGTCTAACTTTTTTTTCATTTCCCCTTGTATTTCAAAAATGCTTACCACCTCTTCCTAAAAGCTTTTGTTGTATTATAAATGTTGCGAATAATACATGACAGCTTTTAATGCTCCTCGGCTTCAAACAATTGAGAACCAAGAGTTTATGATCATGATTATTATGCCAGTAGTTGATATAACTATTTATTACCTATGAGATAAAACATTTTAAGATATTAATATATTTTTGGTGAAATTAGGAAAATATAGATTACACTCATAGACAAAAAAATTAGCGCACCAAGAAGGAGTAGTCAAAATGAAACGAAATTTTACATACGTAATGACTACTTTGATATAAGTAAATGATTAGAAATTCAAAGAAAAAGGATCATTTATTTCAGAGAAAAAGGAAAAAGAACGGAGGATTTAATACCCTATTGAGCCCCCTGTAGCGCGAATGCATGATGCGATACGATCGGGCATTGAGGCATACAAGTTCTGTATGATGTCTTGAGACATTTTGTTCGATATTTGCTGTACCTTGCCTCTAATTCGTTCACACTCGTGGGATGCCCAACTCGCCATCCCAAATGATCTCAGATATGCTCGATTGGAGACAAATCTGGGGATCGGGATGGCCTAGGAAGGGTAGTAACAGTGCGGAGACAGTCTTGTGACACCCTTGCCGTGTGACGCCGAGCATTGTCTTGTTCAAAAATGGCTCCTGGGAGCCGTTGCATGAGTAGCAACACATGTGGTTGCAGGATGTCATGGACATACCGCTGGGCTGTCATGGTGCCACGGATCAATACTAGGAGTGACCGTGTATTGTAGGCAATGGCACCCCATACTATCACACCAGCTGTGGGAGCAGTGTGTCACTGTAAAGCAAAGGCAGGATTGAGGCGTTAACCCGGGGTCTCCACACACGAACATGATTGTCATCATTACTGAGATTGAATCTGGATTCGTCGCTAAAGACGACCTGGTTCAATTCCGCTGCAGTCCAGTTTCCTCGTGCGCGACACCACTCCAAACGGAGACGTCGATGGGTTGACGTTAAGGGCAGCGCATGTAATGGGCGCCGCGATCCCAAATGTCCTTCAGCCAGGCGCCTTCGTATGGTTCTAGAAGACACAGGGGGCCTTAGTGAAGGAGCTACTTGTGCCCGGATGGCGGCCGATGAAGCAGTTGGCTGTACGAGTGCATTTCTTACGATGAGGCGGTCTTCTCGACGACTTGTCTGTCGAGTGCGTCCTGAGCCTGGTCTTGGTGTAAATGACATCTCACGGATCCACTGGTCCCAACAACTCCTCACAACACAATCAGAGCGGCCTAATTGACGAGCTACTCGCCTAGCTGACCACCCAGCTTCCCTCATGCCAATGATTCTTCTCCTCTCAAACTGTGACAGTTGCTCATATTGTCTTCGAATACGGAGTAATGGCATGTCTACCTCAGCTCTTTTTTAAAACATATTGCCCTTTTACACCAAATTTGATTTTTAACCTTTTATTATTTTTCACTGTGTGTTTAATTAATATTTTTAAATTGTTTTTACTTTAAAATAATTTAACAAGTGTTTGGCTCTTGCACCATTAAAATCCACGGTCACTCACTCTACCTCAGCTCTTCCTTTGTAAACGATTCAACACACTTAAACAAGCTTTGGTTACCTGTTTTATACTCCACGGAGAACGACATTAAACGCCCTCTACCGGCTATATGTAACGCGCAATCACGCTGCATTTCTAATCATTTGCATATCTTCCCGACATGTACCTTCATGCCAAGTTTCGTTACGATCCCGCAATTGTTTCTTTTTCCATGAGTATATTTCAAATTCGTTTATAAATTATGCTTTGTTTTTAAGACTATAACTCTTTTAAAGAATTCATTACATTTTATAAAATATAATAAAACCTTTAATCTAATTTGTTAAGACTTTCATTGTTATGCAGCACATATTAATTTCGTATTTGAATATTACTTCCACAATGACATCTTTTACAATGTTTTTAGAATGCGATTGCGGCGAAAAGACAGAAAAGTGTATTTATGATGACGATGGAAACAAGAAATGTAAATGCAAATTTGGATTTGGCGAAAGTCGTGGCAATTGTGTTGGTAAAGTAACAGTTTTACTTATCCGTGTTCATAAGTTTTATTTTTTTATTAGTTATTTTCTTATATGTTTTTATATCATCTTATATGTTCTGAATATATTAATTGCACATATTCAACTGCCCATCGCTTAATGATCCCTTACTTTAAAGCGAAGAGATTTCTTAGATTATAAGTCATCATATAATTATTAATAATGATATGAATCAGTTACTTTATAATAAGCAGTTATTACGTACCTGTATCTGAAGCAAAACTTAAAGAAATATTGATCTCTTACTAAATACGGCTATGCATTGCAGTATTCCTAGAAAGAGTTGTATGAAATACGAAAGTCATTTTTTCTTTAAACCTCCGATTGAACTGCTAAATAACCAGACAACTGGTACAAGATGTGAATGCGTAGTGGATGATTGCGCATCTCCTTAACTCTCTTCTCCGCTATTACTGATGTCATCCCACCATTTTCAGCTGATCTGTACTCAAGTAAACATAGATTGTACAATTGATGTTCCCATCAAGTGTGAGTTGCGTAATGTTATTCGGTATTTCTAAATTAGAATTGAAATAATGCAATCTAAATCACAGAAAATTGAGCCGAGTATAAGGTGAACACTTCATGGCTTTGTATGTGATTGGTGTAGACAACGTTTACAATCAAAATTTAGGATTATAGTTACGATTATAGATGAGAGAACCAACGTTTGCGATGAAAAGGATGAAAGTCTGTTCAAACGAATCTTCAACAGCAGAAATGTTATAGCCACGGTTTTAGGTACCAAAAATGTGTCTTGCTTGTTGTGTTTATTTAACTGGGTACTGCGACCAATGCAGCTGTTTATTGCCAGACATTACAACGACTGTGAAGAACCATTCAAAACAAAGGAAGAATGATTACTATTAGAATTGTCCCCATTCATGGCAAAGTCCTCTCTTACAGTACTGCTGCTGTAACACAACTCCTTCTGGAGCAATTTAAGTGGGGTGTAATTAATCACCCAGCATATAACACCGACTGGCATATCCCCGAGTGATTTTTATCTCTTTGTTGAATGGAAAAATTGGCTAGGAAACTTAAGCTTATAGTCCAATGAGGAGTTTCCAATCAAAGCGCAGATCAGTATTACATCATTGGCGGCTACATTCTTAGACAAGCGCATCGGAAAGTTCTTCCACCACTAAGAAAAATGCCTGACTCTTACAGTAATAATGTCGAAAAGTAACCGTATTAGCACATAACAACAAAACAAAAAACTTTTGGTAACAAACACATCTTGATCAGTATTCTGGTCTTTTTATGGTCAATAGGAGGTCGAAAAAATATGCGTCCCTCACATAACGTGAAATAAAAATGTTTTTTTTTAAAGAATATTAAACGATTTAAACATGGACCATGCTGTATTGATAACCTTCAAAAAGAGTAAATTGTATCTAAGGTGATACAATAACCTAACAATGACTAAAATAAAGAAAACATTTTATTACATTATTTGTTTCTGAAGTTTTTGAATATATGTACAATATTTCACAGTTCTAACAACAATAATTAGAGAATCATTTAAATTTTTCTCAACATTATGTCCAATTATTTCATGGACATTCAAAACTTTAAATTGCTTTTTCTCGGATTCTTATTTTTTTATGATCATCTTGAATTTAAAATAAAATGTGATAAGGTTTTTTTGTATTCTATATAAAGTTTTAACTTTTATTCTGGCCTTTTTTTAAAAATTTTTTTTAATGCAATGAATAAAATATATATTTAAATCAAATTATTTTCTTAAAAATCCACAAAATAAGACAATGTTCTTTTTATTAATATTTTTTAAATGCCAGATAAAAAAGAATTTGTTAAACTATAAATAACAATAGCATAACTAAAGCCATACACAAAAATGGGAGAAAATACAAATTTTTTTTTTAAAAATTTTAAAAAATTAAAATTTATAGGAGTGTTAGGAATGTTATAAGATATTGAAATATTTTTCATAAATTAAAATTTTAACAAAATGTTAAAATTAAAGAAAACATGTACTGTACTTCAATGTTCTAATATTTATAACAAACATATAGATTATACGTGTCCCAAATATTATAACTGCACTCATGTTCAAAATTAAGAGAAAGAGCAAATTTGTCTATTTTCCCAAAATATATTAAAACAAAGGTACTGATTATGCCTATGAAGAGTTATACACATATTCAATGTCTATAAGGCAAACGTATGCGTGTCTTTAAAACTGCGACTCCAGAAGGCATCTAAGCGCACGAATGGTTGTCGGAGATTTGTGTGTTCGTATTCCACCATGATATTCTCCATGTTTCTTGCAACAGTCGTGTGAATTATATAAGATATCAGATAATAAAAAGAGTAACAGGATGAGATGAATATTGTCTGTAGATTAGAGGCAGGCCATTAACCAGCGCAGAAGTCTACAGAATCAAAATAACGCCCAGTGTCATTTTAAATCTGTGGAAACATCTTTTACGATATAAGATCCATATCAGGAAAACTTGGGCAAGGTCGACGAAGATCCACAACGAAGAATGATGATCGTTATTTGGAACTTTCAACACGTCAATACAGGACAACTATTTCACAGCTCTTATGTGATCAATATGTTGCCTCTGGAACCCGAGTCTCACACATTACAGCTGCCCAAAGGCTTAATGAGACAAAGTTGTAAGACAGAAGACTCAATTTCTGCATCACACTCATTTCAGCGCACAATAATGTGCGTTACGCATGTTACAGACAACATGTACCTAGAACCAGACTTCAATGGAACACCGTGCGTTTTACAGATGAGTCAATATTCATCCAGAACACTGATTCTTATTCTACATATATCTGGACAAAGCTTGGGACACGATACTATGCCTCCCTTATCAAGGAAAAGGATCATAACGGTGGTAGAGTGTAATAGTTAGGGCAAGCCTTATAAACGACGGACGCTAAACTTTGTATGTGTTTGATAAAGGTATGTGGTAAAGAGAGAAATTCTTAGTGCTTTATGTTCATATTTTCAGGGGAGCAGTTGGTACCGGATTTCTGTTAATGGTTGACATGACTCGTCCACATAGGACTCAGATTGCCTTTGATTACTTGGAATGTGAGGCTATTAGCCGCTTGTATTTACCAATCCAGATTTCTTGACCTTAACTCAATAGAACATATCCTGGACACTCTTGGGAGAGCAAATGTATGTCCCTATCAGCTTCCGAAAACATTTCTGGATGTAAAACTACCTTGCTGTATAAGGGGATGGACTGCCTCAGAGACTTTATAACTTTCTGAGGTCTAATATTCCGTTACGTTTTGCGAAATGTCTGTGAGAGGAGATCATACTAATTTTAGATTCCTTTTCATTTCGATATCTCAGCGAGGAGTTTGGACATTCTTGCACTGTAAGCTTTAGTGATAATCATGCACACATAAAAAGGGCTGATGTAAAGTACATCTCTTTCTCCCTTTCTCTCTCTCTGTTATAAATGTATATTCACACTAAAATTCATTGAAGTTTTTTCTTCAGTTCTTCAGAAATTCGATATAATTTAAAAATTCCCTTAATTTTTATTGTACACGAGTGTTTGCTGTAAATAAATGCATTAGATTAAAAAAATCATATGTATATATATATATATATATATATTAGACGCAATCATATTTCCTAATCGTTTGTCATCTTAAAAGTTAATTTTATCACAAAGCTAAATTTCAATTTGAATTTGGCACAGATAAAGGAATTAAAATAGTCAGTAGCCAACAATTCAGGAACTTAGTCAATTATGCTTCCAATTAGTGTTTGTTAATCCTCTAAAATGAAGAAGTTAAAAGAAGGAAGCTAAAGAAGGAAGTTAATGAAGAAGGAAGAAGTAACTGAAAAAGTGTATTTCATTTTAAAGTAGGAAACTTAAAATTTCAGAAAGAAACATCAGATGTTAGAGAAGTTTCGCAAATAGCCAGTGTTATTACGTACGTGTGTTTGTGATTTTTCAGCCTGATGGACACACATTCTTTTAGAGTAGCTTCTTTTGCGATTTTTAAAAGTTTTAGATTTATTAATTTTAGTAGGATTATTTAATGCAATTTTTTTTCTTTTAAATTGATTACATGGTATAGGTTCTTAAAAATTATTTATATTTGGTAGAATAAGTAATTTTAGTAAATATATTTCGCTTGGTATGCTCAATCAGTCAATGAATATTGTTTTAGCGGTTATAATGACATACTGAAATGGAGTTGTGCACATCCAATTGCTTGCGAAGTTAAAAATTATAACTTTTTTCTGTAGTTTTCATAGTTTTAATAAATGTATTTAAATTTGTTTTTTAGTGATTATAATTTACAATTTTATTGTGCTATAGCAAAACTTTAAATTACGTGATTATTACCAACTTTAATAATGATATAAATACACATAGCCAACTGAGATATTAAAGTAAAAAAAATCAGAATGTTATAAACTATTAAATGCAGTAAAAAATGTAGTAAACATGTAGGAAATACTTTCTGTAGTGTAAAACATTGAAAAAATATGTAGTCACGTTCATGCTGTTAGAATAATATTCATGTATAATTGATGTTTACATTATAACTGTCTTAAAATATAACGTAAATAATTTTTTCGAATTTTTTTAAGGTTTCTTTGACATTTTGTTTCAGAATGTGACTGTGGAATGTCAGATTCGTGCCATTACGACGAGAAAAATACCAAAATCTGCAAATGTCTATTAGGCTATGCTGAAAAGAACAGAAAATGCCTGCGTAAGATATCCTAGATGTATTTCTTTATTTAAAATTATTGAATTTGAGTATAAACTAAATTTTTTTTCAAATGAATTTCTATAACAAAACAATTATTTGCAACTACTACTTAATATTTCTGTGTATAAGAATTCAAAATTGATATACAAAAGTTTCAGTAAAGTTTTTATGTATCTTTGACTATTCACAGTCGAGCATTTCAGTTTATATATTTCGCTTTACTAACATGATATAAACAATGCAAATTGAAGCTTGTATTCTTCGCAATAGTGTCCCTCTTTTCGAATGGTGTCCTGTCAATGATGTCGCTCTTTTCGAATGTTAAAATCTGGTCATCTTAACTTCGGGGGAGTATTTATATGGGCCATTTAGTGAACTGTAGAAACCATCCTCTCTCTCTCTCTCTCTCTCTCTTTCTCTCTTTGTGTAGGGGGAGTGTCTGGACGAGACCCCCTTCTGGTGCTTTGGAGTCTAGGGGTTGCGGTTTTATAACCAAGTGCCATGATGATTTTGACTTTTGTGTTAATAGATAAGACATCATTGGGAAAGAATCCTATGTATTTGCTGGTGATAGAATTTTGCTATGTACAGAGTTTCTATCTACAGAAGCATTTCTATTTAGGGGACAAGTTCTTCAAATACTGTTGATGGCAACTTATATTAGTAACATAATGTCCATGAGAGTTGAACTCGCTCGGACGTTCGGAGTAGGACTTTACTGTTATTCATATCATGAGTGAAAATCGCGTTGCAGCGCTTCAAGGTGAAAGAACGCTAACGGACTGAAAAGGAAGAAAAGTGACTAAGAGAAGAGCGATGAGTCTGAACTGCGCTGAGGAATTTGTTCAAAAATAAAGGGTGCTGCGGGAGCTAATACATGATACTTCGTGGTGCCTTCTACTGAGCAAATGAGGAACTAGTTTTACAATATCATTGAAAATGCAGTTAATAAATTGATAATTAGCACGAAAATCCTCTCTCTCTCTCTGTATATATATGTGTGTGTGTGTTTCGTCATTTAAATAAATATTTACTCTATTTAGCTCTAGTTATTTAAATTAATAAGGTGGTAAGTAGGCACCGGAATCGTAACTTTAACAATTGTGTGCTTGTCAATAAAAGTTGTCGGTCCTATCTTGTCATTTCTTTTTAAGGTTTTATCTGGAGATTTTTAGCTAACAATCTGAGCCTTATGTTTTCTAAAAACACTTGTAGAGAATTCGAGAATTTTACTTAATTCTTCACAAAACATTTTATCTTACTGCTTAATTCGTACGTCGTTCTACTTGTCATGGTCACGAAATAACGGCTGGCGTTATTTCCGCAAAATCTTGGGTTCGAGTTCGGATATTATAATGATGAACCGTATGTTTGGGATGAGGCCCGTAAATTCTGTCGTACATCCAACCATTGGCTTGATTTGGAGGTTTAGAGAGGGAATTGCTAGCTGAGGTTTCTTCCTCGTCACGTGACTGATGTTCGAAATTCCGAGATACATTGCCAATAGCGATCACGTTGTTTTTTGATGCGAAGTTAATAAACAATCAATCATTTAAAAAAATCATTGTTTTATTAATAATCCAAGTGTGATCTAATTTTCTTCTCTGCGTATTTTTTTATTTTTCATAATGAACTTCTCAATACATTGATCCTTGTGTTCATAAATAATTTATTAAAAGTACTGTGTAAATAATACTTAAAAAAATTGTTAACCATTTTGTTCTTTTATTTGAGGGCAAATGCTTTCAGATGATACAATATCACTCCAATATATCAAATGCAACAGAAGATATATTATTACAATATCCAATGCGTAGAGTTATCATAAATATTTGAATGGAATATCATTAATGGTGAGACTAAATATTAAGATTTCAATGTAATACATGTCCGTTATTTGTTCCTTTCCACAGTATCTCAGTCAGAAAAGATTACCACAGTGGAACGTTATATGATTGCGGAGGGATTACAAAATAATCCTGCAGATGAAACACGTTAATATGGAGGAACTTAATTAGTTTCAATTGGGTATAAAATGCAATTTATTATTAGATCTAGTACAAAATTATGCACAAACCAATTAGCCCTGCACTTAATTTTGAAATAGAAAATTATATAAAAGAATACGTAAATTTTGTATTCTCGAGGTTATACGCTTTTTCTTCCGACACATACTCTACAAATATGTTACCTTTGATAAAAGTGGTCATATGAGTTCAGAATTTCTTCTACTAATTTGTAGATATAACATATTTCAATAAAAAGTTGTATCCGGAACTTCTAAATTGTAGAAACTTGCAAAGTGGACAGCGACTGTGAAGATGGAAGAATCTGCACGGAAGGCGATAGGGATAAATCTGTTTGCGATTGTCCACCGAATTACGGAGGAAAGTCGTGCAAAACGAACTTGATCTGTGAGAAAATGGATCCACCATGTAAGAGCAAAGGGGCTGAGTGTGTGGACGAAGATTCGTTGGTGTATTGTAAATGCCCTCCAGGAAAAACTATAGGATTGTTGTCCGGAATGTGTGAAGGTAAGTGACAATAGCAAAGGTAGTCAAACTAAGTATATAATTTTATCAATAAAAATTACTGTAAGTTCAGGATTTAAAATATTATTTTTTTAGTGGATTGTAGCTGAGCCTATGATTCTGTCATAATGTATTCTTAAAGAACACGGTTTTTAAATTTATTTACGAGGAATGTTCTGAAAGTAAGTTTCTTCATTTTTTTCACACAAAAAAAAAATATTGCCAAAGTATAACTATGTCACTATGCACTAATTTTCTACATATTCGCAAATGACGTTGAGACATTAGTCGTAGCTGGTAATCAGTTTGAAGAAGCCTCTCTGATCTCAAACTCAGTGCCTTACGATGCTAAGATTTGTCACACAGCCAGCTCCACCTCAGTATTGTTTTAGATGGACCTAAGTACGACTAACACGTAATGTTGTCGCCACGTATGTCACCGTTACGCGCCTATCCGCCAATACCATCCCTTGTACTCTAACAGTGTTTTCAATTGTGGTCTAGAAGGACACCCACTTCTCGACCTTCATCCTCCCCACTCTACCTACTTTCACTGAAAATGCAATACCAGCTTCCAATAATTTTACGAGACATGAGCTGTTTACTTTAAACAGTCTGTTGGCTTTCATGGATGACTAGTCACACGTGTCCATTCATGCCGGATAAAAACACGCATTTCCATTGCCTGCCACGTGTCAGTTACTTCGTCGATCTGCGCCTACGTCATTTCTCCTCCAATGACGCTACTTCCGTCATTGAATCAGCAATAGATGTGGATTTTTATGGCGGCTGTTTGTTTTCTCTGGTATACCATGTGCTCTTTCAAAATGAATGACATACTTACTTTCAAAACATTTCTCATATAAGGAAATTTCGCACGTTGTCCGATACAACCCAAAGTCACCCGTTTCTAACCGATTGAACATTATTATGCTTAACATTTTCGCAAAAATAATATTTATACACATTATCTGGTTGATAACAACAGACAACCACTAGGATGTGTCATGGAAGCAAAAGAAGTTGCACTTATTTTTGACTTTGCTCATCAAGAAGCTCTATCTAATACGTTATTACTGTTATAGCCACAATAAATTCTATTAATGAACATAGTAAGTTTACTGTAAAATTTTCTCCATTTGTAAGGTGAAAGAAATTTATACATTTCTCATACACTTACTAATAATTACTATACGATATAATTGTTTATTATCTCATGCCAGCGTAACGTTAATTTTTAAATACTATTTTTGAAAAAGGCCTCATCTTTAAAGATGAAAAATTCAAGTAGTGCTTGGTCGAATTCTGCTTCGTTTTGAATTTCTTTTCCTACAAAAAAAAATATTTGTTGGGAGGGAAGCAATTGATACTTGGAAGATTATATTAGGTTTGGAGAACAGGTAGGATGCGATAGAACTTCTCAGCTTAACTCGTGCGATTGTTTGAATTCGGTGCGGCATTATCGTGAATATTGCCGTATCATGTTGATCATCTCCGACCTGTTTCCTTAAGTGATTTGCTTAAATTATCCATTAACTGACAGTATGTTTAAAATGATCGATACGTTAGGTTTCAAAACCCTTTGATGTATTGGTTGCGAAACGTTCCACCGTAAACAAAGTATTCTCATATTACGACACGAAATAGGTTTGGAGGTGAAAAGGTAGGTTGCACCTAAATTTCGGGTATGCCCTCTTCTTTCGATATTTTCGTAAGCCATCCTCTTTTTATAATCAGTTATCAACCGATCCATAAAAGAATTCGCTTTTGTTCCGATTAAGTATGTGGCGGTCGCGAAACGGCAGCGTAGATTCGAACCCTGGACCAAGGGATCCGAAGGCGACGGGCCTACCAATCAGGCCGAAAAGATATCCCCTCGGGCTGGTTGAGTAAGGCCCTTTAATTTCTAACGTTGAAGAGCGTCGCTGCAATACTCCCCCTCCAGTATCAACGCAGCGTGATGATACGGAATGGAGATAAACGTGCGCCATTTTGTTCAGAAGGCGCCGAAATGTGCGCCAGAACCGGAATATCACTAGTTGCGCTTGTCTTAGACACACAGAGACAAGTGTTTTTGCATCGGAACATATGAAAACAGTGCTTTTGCATCGGAACATATGAAAACAGTGCTTTTGCATCGGAACATATGCAAACAGAAGGAATAGGCCGTGCTGCCACCTAGTGCTCAAGCCCTGAGTCACCACTAACGGTGATCGTCGGGGCATATGCAATCAGTAGGTACAGGCAGTCGTGCTGCCATCTAGCGTTCTTGTCCGGGGTCACCACTTGTGGCGGTCGTGAAACGGCAGCGTAGATTCGAACCCTGGACCAAGGGATCCGAAGGCGACGGGCCTACCAATCAGGCCGAAAAGATATCCCCTCGGACTGGTTGAGTAAGGCCCTTTAACTTCTAACGTTGAAGAGCGTCGCTGCAATACTCCCCCTCCAGTATCAACGATGCAACAAGTACAGATGTACATACTACGACTCAATTACTTTTTCTCACTCAATACAAGAGGTTCCCAACTGTAATATCTAAAGACGAATCCTGGTGTCAACGTAAATTATAATGAACAATACATATTATTAAATGTGCGAATAATTTATTATTTTTTTCACTTCAAAAATGTACAGAAATTTCGGTAAACATATTTCATTGAAAATATATATATATCTTCTCTTTGATAATGACTATACAAAAATAAAAAAGGATGCTGACTGCATCGCTTCTTTTCTGACATAAATAAAAAGTTTCTGTAAACCACTCTATGTGGTGTTGAATTAATAGAAGATTTTGTCCTGTACGGCCTCTAACGTCCCGTATTTATTTCAAGATTTTACCCAAATACTTCGCTTAGTTTGATTTATTTGTATATATTTTTTCCCTAATTTTAAAATCGGCTAACGTCTTAAAACTTTTATTTCATATTTATAAATATGAGTGTATGTATTTAACATACACTCGCAATTCTAATCACATCAGTTCTTTTATAAAATTATAATTTCAACTAATTAAAATATCTTTTTTATTTGTAATATAGAATTTTATTTTAGGGCTTTCTCCTAAACTCAATGCGTATGAAATCATCAGTTGTATATTTAAAAACATATTGAAACAGTCTGTTTTGTGTGCTAACGATTAAAATACTTTTATTTTAATTTTTTATAAACCATGTTGCAAAATTCTTTTTTCTAGATTTATGTAATGATGATAAATGTTTGCATGGAAAATGCGAGGTTGCTAAGGTTGGAGACGTTGCAGTCAGTTCTAAGTGTGTGTAAGTACTTTTGACAAATTCATCTCTGTAAACTGTTTCCTGAAATTCATAGTTGTGAAACATTTTACTTATAGCTAAGATTTATTTTTATATAAAAAAAACTTATTCTTGTTTATACAAAAACAATTATTAATTACAATCGTTTTATACCGGCGAATTCATAAATCATGAGACAAAAAAATAAAGATTAAGAAATTTCACCTCAATTAAGTTTTTCTATTTTAATGTGTAGCGCATGTGACAAGTTGAAGTCCTAAATATGAGCAACGTTTGACATGCCTCTCGGCAAAAATGTTCAAAATATTCCTTCTCTAGAAATTCGTGTTTGGCAATATCAACAATATGAATAAAGACAGAATATATGTCGCTTGTACATGAATTCAAGCAAGTGTGAGAGAAATGCTAAGCATTTTGGTACTAACACTTCATTGGCTCTACTAAACTTGTAATTGAGTCTTTGGACTAAACACACTCTGATTTTAATAGTAACAGATTATATCGATTAATTACATTATTTTTGCTCATCGTGTAATTGATACCATAAGATTTGTTAATCAATGAAGAAGAAGTAAAATTGTAAGTTTATTTTATTAGTAATTAAGAAGCAAAATGTAAATAATAAGGATCAAAAAACCATATTGACAAAGATTTTCTCTTTTCGTATAAATACAGGGTTATTTAGAAGAGACGGGATAACTTTATCAGGTGATAGAACACACCAATACAAACAATTTTCATCCGAGTATGCATAGTCTAAAATGAAACGCAAACTCTCTAGCTCGTTTTGCAGTAGCCGCTTCGCATACGATTGAATCATTTACGATTTTTAACACGGCATTCCTGTAATGATTTATCGGGAGAATAAGAACACTATACATATAAATGTAGCGTGCGAAAAAAGGAACCATAAATAAATCTTCGTCGCATTCAATGAAAGGTGCCATAAGCGTTTCTATGAGCATTTCTCTCTCTCTCTCTCTCTCTCTCTCTCTCTCTCATTCACGAGGTAAAGAATTAATTTCTAAATAATTGTTTTGAAAATAGCGTTACCAAAGTTTGAAAATTATATTAATTTTAATGATCTCATTATTTACTTTACCAAATCTCACATAAATAGTAATGTATAATTTTCAAAATAATTTTCATCTTGATTTTTTAACAAGAAAAAGTATTTATAAAACGCCTTCATTTTTGAATTACTTGCGATTTTTTAAATTTAAATATATTTCTTTCCAGATGTGATAAAGGATATTTTGGTATGCGTTGTGAAATGAAAGAGCAATCAAGTAAGTTTTAAACACACTTTGAAGAAATAAAAACTGAATATTGTTTTTTACGAAAAATATTTATATAATTTTTAAGAAAAAATATTTTTTTCTTAATTATGATCATGAAATAATCAATAATGCATTTTTAAGAAATTACATACACATTTTCTTGAATGTGATCTTGCTTTTTTATATTTTATAACGGGTATAAAATGTAATAATATTAATTCATGTATAGTACAGTTAAATTAAGATTACAATTATTGATATTCATTTATAAAATATGCATAAAATATTTTATTCTTATTACAAATAAAATCTTCATTTTCAGGAGAAGAGATGTTGAAATTCATCATCTTAGCTTCGATTAATTTCGTAATGTTCTTTTTACTCTCTGCAATGTTTTGCTTCATGTGCAGAAACAGAAGACACATGGTGTGATTTTGTGCTCAGAAAATGGTCGATTTCAAAGAAAGAGAATTTTGATGTTAGAGAAAATAAAGAATGCATATATTGACTCCATTCAAATTGTACACATTTATATTGCATTTATACCATGTCTTTTTAGAAGTACTGAAAGCTTTTAAATTAATAAAATTGATATTTGATTTTTTGAACCTGTGTTGTCTTTCTTTAAAATAAAAATAATAAAATTGTTAAAAAAAGGATTGCAATCTTCCTGTTTTTTTTTTTTTTTTTTTTTTTTTTTTTTTTAATTTTGACTTAAAATAACAAAACTTCGGAATGAAAAAAACAACTTCATGTGGAAAAAATGTATAGCTTGAGAAGTGAAAATGAATATTTTTATTCATATCAGCTATGAATCTCGAAAACTATCTTTTCAAAAACTAATTACGATAATCACGGATATTTTGTGAGTGTTATCTAATATATATGATACCCATTCTATAATCTTAAAAGCATTGGGGTATTTTCTGTTAAGCCATTGATTATTCAAACAATCGGCAGCATTGATGCAGTAAATTAATTTTGAGAGGAATGGAAAAAATACAGTAGCATAGAGCTAAGCCCTCGATTACTTAAATTCATGGGAAGTACTGCATATTACGTATTTATTAATTCAAATTAGACCTCAATCCATAGTCTGAAATGGAATTTCATTTAAAAGAAAAATGATTCATTTTGCATTCATCGTCACATCATGGTACAAATTTGTGAAGTATGTCCTTAATATCCTATTATGCTTCTATAGTACAATATTTACTGAAACTAAAATCAATTAAATAAATTGGTTCAGATCACAATTTATTTAAATTAATGAAGATCTTTAAGAATATCAAATGATGTTAATGTTTTAAATAGTCGTAAATGTATGTTATAAGTACTTATTAATCATTCATATTAAGTCATCCGTCTATCAGACATTTTGAGGATTAGTGAAAATAATTGTGCAATCTCCAATGATATTTCTATATCTCCTCTCAAATCTACATTATTATAATTATTTTATTGCAAAAAAGGGTATCCTGAACAGAAAATAGAAGGTTTCTGGGGAATCAAGTAATTTCTATGATTTTTAAATAATTTTTTTTTTTTATATTTTTATTGATTCTTTCAGAAGATCTTTAAGAAACATCCAAAAGGTATTTCAAAAACCAGGTCAGAATGTAATTCTACAGAAAACTTCATTGTTTTTTGGCATTTATGGATGGCTATAAATTGTTTTTAGTTAAATTCAACTGTCTAGGTTTAAGAAGGAAAGGGAAAACCATGCACTTGCATTCCTGACTTGTAAAAAAAGCAAGAGAAATCTTAAGCATTTACTTTTTTAAAGTTTTTTCCTCAAAATTACTTTTGAATTGGATACAATTATATTCTTTCCTTTTTGTACAACAATGCATAAGGCTATACCATTGTACTGTAATGAAGACTATTAATAAAGATGACTTGTTTTCAGGACATCATATTTATTTGCGCACATCTTTTCAAACATAAATCAAATACACAATTTTACACAAGCACCATTTTTCAACGTTCGTCTTTACCTCTTGGAACCAAGCTCTATTCTTTATTTTATATCCATTGCCAGTAAATGAACTAAAAAACAAAAATATAATCTGGTGTTGCCAAAAAAAATATCTTAATAAAGAATATTGAAAAAGGATCACTTTAAGTTTAAATCGTTTGCTTTTAAAAGTTGAATAGATAATACTTTAAAAAAAGTATCACATTAGATTAAATCGTTTGCCTTTAAAAGTTGAACAGATAATATCTTAAAAAAGTATCACATTAAGATTAAATCGTTTGTTTCTCAAAAAATTGAATATGTCACAACCTCTCCCCCCTCCGAAATAAACTTTAACTAATTTTTTAAATTAAAGTTTCTTGAAATTTAAATTATTGTTTCTTCCTATTTCTGGAAATTTTGATTTGCTTAGCAACATATTTTTTTTTATAAAGTAGTTCTCTTATAACAACACCATTTCATATGCTAAGCTTAAATTCCTAAAATTACATAAAGAATCAATAATAAACATACATAAATAATAACAAGAATATGTCTTACATAAATACATACTGGTATATAACTTTCTCCCAATATAATTGACGTAACAAAAATTCAAACGTACCTTTTTTTTTTTAAATACATTAAATAACAAACAGAATATGAACTGAAAATCACAATACAATTTTAAATACTATTTTTTTTATATTTTTAATTCCACTATGTATTGAATGGAACTGTTAGTCTGCAGCAGATACTACAAATTAAAACCCTTTTATAAAAATCTATACAAAAAAGCTGTAACAACATAAAATAGAATACATAATAAAAGTAATATCCATAATCATCATATTAGACAAAGCAATAATTTGTAATGAAAAAAATACAAAAAAAAATATAACATTATTAAGCCTAAATTTTCACTGGTA
Source organism: Nephila pilipes (assembly GCA_019974015.1). Lineage (NCBI taxonomy): Eukaryota > Metazoa > Arthropoda > Arachnida > Araneae > Nephilidae > Nephila > Nephila pilipes. Next base: position 42,602 of record BMAW01005019.1, on the reverse strand, counting down.
TGCAGCTTTTGAAAATGTACAATGAATATGAATTACATACAATTTGTGATGAAGAAAGTTGCTAAAACAATACAAACAATAAGCCAAATTGTAAAAGAGTAAATGTCTATACTCAAAGTCTGAAAGTATATTATTTTAAACATAATTTCTCTATTCAGGCCTTGGAGTGAGACTTAAAGTATCTCCATGTTTACGACTCTTGCCACTGCCAGGAACTTCCATATAAGTATAAGACTGTAAAGTCATTGCCCATCTCATAAGTTGTGGATTCAAATTTACATTATTTTCAAGCCAAACTAAAATAGTATGGTCCATCATGGTGATGAATTTATTTGGCACATCCAAATAACATTGTAGTTCTTTCACAGCAATTTCTTTGGCAGCGCACTCTTTCTCTGTAACAGAATATCGCTTCTCAGTTCCTGAAAACTCCTTTCTGAAAATATCAGAAACGATACACTTTTTCTCCAAAGAATTCCTCTTTTTTTCTTACAATTTAATTCATTGTCTTCATATTTTCTAGTCTCATATACCTTGTCATTATCGATAGTTACACTTTATTCAGATTTGGGGAAGTTTACGAAATATTTTGAGCAAATTTTCTTAGAAGAATGCATTTCTTTACAGCATTTTTTTCTTTTTGAATAACAAGTGTTATCTTAATTATCCCCTTCACCTGAACTTGATGTTTTAGGTCTAGCAAAAGTGACATTCTCATCTGCCTTATTGTTCAGTTCAGGATTTTCATTCATTTCACCAAAACAATCTTCATTCAGTTCACGCTGAATATGATTTTTTGGAACTTGTTCAACATTTTCAATCCTGTTTTCAGATTTGACATTTTCTGCGTGGACAATTACTGGTGGGACTGCAAGTGGTTCTGTACAAAATTCCTTCAAATTAGGTTTGATTAATTCTTTGATTACAAAATCTTCTCTAGATGGTGGTAAAATCTCTTCATCAATTTTGGAATCGAGAATTTCTTCTTTAAGATTAAAACGTGGCACGACATCATGAATTTTGTTTTTCACAGGTTGATCAGATAACTGCATAGAATTTCCGGGTGGTATACCTGTAGCTCTTAATTCCAGTTCCAGTTATTCCAGCTCAAAGGCTCTATCGATAGATAGAGCTTTTGATAAAATAATATCTATATCTATATCTCTCTCTAAATTAATATCTATATCTATAAAAATTAATATCTATATTAAAATAATATCTATATAAAAATTAATATATATATATATATATATATATATATATATCTTCCAATTTTACCTTCCTTTCCCGTTCTTCTTTTTCCAGTTTTTCCTTCCTCTCTCGCTCTTCTTCGCTTTCTTCTTTAATGGCACCAGGTAATTGAATTGTAAATTCCTCATTATAATCAGGATTTTCAACAATCAGTTTATATAAATGAAAAATTTTAAATTCAGGTTTTACGTTTAAACCCAATTCTTCAGCTAACACTTGTAAATCCTGTTTCTTACTTCTTGATAAGAAAGCCATGTTGGAGAACTTTAATTAAAAATTTAAAATGTTTTCTCTCACAAATTGTGCTTATATCAAGAACTACAATTTTAAAGAACTGAATTGTCACTTCTCAAACAAACAATGTACCTTTTGAGTCTTAAAATGCTCTAAATACAATTATCTTCAAGAATACACAATACACAATAAAAAAAGATAAATTAAATATTTCAAAATATCTTAAATATACATAAAGTAGTACTAATATTGAAAATAATAAATCACAATAACCTTCAAAAACTCACCAATGTTTCACCCAGTCAGTAATAAACTCTTATATTGACTTTACGAAATACATAAATATTATCTACTACCATAAGTAACTCACAAATTTCGTAATGCACTATTTTAATATAAAATTTACAAATCTACAGCGATGTGAGAAAAAAAAATTAATACTACGTCTGGTTGGCGAGAACTATAAACAAAACGTTACCAGTTTGGCAAATCTATAAAATTATATTTAGCCTGGTTGGCTACAAAGAAAAACGTTACTATATTGGCAACCCTATAGTTGTACTATGCCTGGTTGGCGAGAACTAACAAAACGTTACCAGTTTGGCAACCCAATAAAAATATATTAAGCCTGGTTGGCTACGAAGAAAAACATTTCCACAAACAAATTCATACACATAATAATCAAATACAAAATTAATAACAAAGCCACTTGGTAAAGATGATACTAATTCTTGAATAAGTAAATGCAGCATATGATGTCAGAACAGCACAGAAAACAGTCAGCAGATGAAAAAAAAATGGCGCTTGAAATCGAATAACTTTCACTACCAGATAATCTTTCGGGCAAAAGGAAAAAAACAAATTCCGCAAAAGGTAATTTTTACTAAACAACTTCTTCAGACAATTCCAAATATCTTCATTTTCAATTTAGAAACTCAGAAGACCAGCATTATTTGATTGAGGTACGCACTCCAGTTCTTCTTGTTGAGACCAGCACTACCGCCATTCGAATAAGCACATCTGAATTTCGCCATTCGAATAAGCACATCTGAATTTCAACTATCTTCGGTGGAACCTCCAATTATTAGTCTGTACTGCATCGAAGACTATTAATAAGGATGACTTGTTTTCAGGACTTCATATTTAATTGCTCACATCTTTTCAAACATAAATCAAATACACAATTTTACACAAGCACCATTTTTCAACGTTCGTCTTTACCTCTTGGAACCAAGCTCTTTTCTTTATTTTATATCCGTTGCCAGTAAATTAACTAAAAAACAAAAATATAATCTGGTGTTGCCAAAAAGAAATATTTTAATAAAGAATATTGAAAAAGGATCACTTTAAGTTTAAATCGTTTGCTTTTAAAAGTTGAATAGATAATATTTCAAAAAAAGTATCACATTAAGATTAAATCGTTTGTTTTTTAAAAATTGAATATGTCACACCATGTTATGACCATTTTAAATGTATTTAAAGAGTTTAATAATTACGAAAAGCTGCGGAGTCTAGCACACGGCAATCTATAACGAGAGAAGGCTCTTTTCAATAACAATGACAAAATATAGAAAGCAAGGTACAACAATGAGTAACAAATATATTTAAATGTTTTAAATAGAAAATGAAAACCAAAGAGCCAATACCCAATTCCCTTTCTTCCCTCAATTTACAGAAACCCTCTCATTGGCAATTCAACACACTTACTGTCTTGCCATATAACTGTTCATAAACTTTTCAGAAATAAGCAACGTATTGAATGTTACACGACTTCAATCATGGTCCATCTGAATGCATCAATAGATATAGAAAAGTAAAATAAATCACAGGAGTGTTCCTCTTAGTCTTCATTTGGCTTCTCCATAAAAATAAGACTGGTTTCAAGTAAATATAGTTGACTAAGGGAAAACAAGGAATGTATCATATGTTATTTTTAAATAAAAGACGGTCTCTTTTTACACTTAGTCAACTCGCCCTCAGCGACTATTCTCCAGGCACAAGTGCCATTCACATCGTCATCTCTCCTACGTGAATCAACACAAAGGACAAATTTCGATAGCAGTATCTTCAGACCTGTTACCTAGTTAGTAGTTACCTAGGGTTTGAGTTGAGTTATTTAAGCGACTTTGTCTGAAACCGGCCTAAGGCTGTTTATTATAAAAGAGAAGCGATCTCTGACGTTAAATGCGTCATAAACGCTCAACTAGAGCGACATATCAACAATTTTCAACCCCTTTCAATCACCAATGTAGAAATTGAGACAATAACCACAGGCTCCTATTAGGCGTAATGTTTTGACACGACTGATAGGGAAGAGAAGTTACTTGACTAAAAAGACACAATTTTGATCAAGAATTCTTGGATTAATTTTAGGGAATTATTTTTTCTTGAAGTAAGTGTTCATAATTTTTTTTTCTCTCAGCACTGTATTCTTGATCCGCATGCGGCGCTCAGCATGTATCAATGCAGTTAGGTATCCCTACCATAAAAAGTTGTGAAGTACATTAGAATTCCGAAGGAGGGAGACACAGGACTTGAACAATAGACAGCAGAACAGATTAGGGCTTTTTACGGTGGCAATGCGTAAAGAATTCTATAGTGGAAGACTTAACATATGGAATATGCAATTTTGAATCATGTGAAAGTTCAAGCAACATTTCTGTTTCCCATGAACTTTGAAGTCAAGGTTTGTCCTTGTAAAAAAAAAGATCTCCGAGGAACCGCATGCTCCGCCGTACTAGATGTAACATTTTGAAGGTATCCTTTCCATTCATGGTTGGGGTACCTAGAGCGATATAATTGAAATTATAAAATTTCAACTGTCAAATCAGCATGTAAGTTTATGAAGCGTGGTTTTGAAGAAGAGTACAACTACTTATTCTAGCATACAACTTGCTCCTTAAAATATGTTACATTCACGTTCCAAATATACATACCACAGGCTCTTTATCTAAGTGTGAATATCTTTCATAATATTGAAATTCATTGAAATAAATTTGTGTGAATTGCGCAAGGTATCCTATAAATAAACGCAATCTGACAAATCAATCCAAACATTTAGAAGGGGGCTAAGATCATGTGGATTGAACTAGATTTAATTAGAAAATTCATGGAAGGTATTCATTAAGAAAAAGTTAGTTAAATATCTCGTTTCGTTATTATTCATACAATGCTAGCCTTGTAATAATTGGTAAAAAAAAGGAATAATTATTAGTTGGTTGTGTTGAACGAACCACCACTGTCACATCCTGTTAACTTCTGGAGCCTCAACCAAAAGCATCATCCATCAGGTTAGGGAGTGTGACGCAAGAACTAAAAGCAAGTAGACATATTTTTTGGGCCGTACTAAGTTTTCCCACCGACCATATTGATTATTAATTTGCTTTAACTTTTTTCTTATTTCTCCTTAATAGGCACAGTATATAATATATATTTTTTTTTAATGAAACCCTTCAAACATATATGTTTTCAATATGATCCAACCCTTGAACTACATCGCCTCGGTTATTTCTGAGTACGAAATTAGTTAATAATCAATCAATTAAATAGTTTTTAAGCAAAATAGTCGTCTAAAGGAGAAACTGCTTAAATTTTATAGAAATTTGCAAATTAAAATCCGAAACTTTCAAATTAACTAAATTATAATAGGCAAATATTAATTGTATATTAAATAAATATTTAGTAATTGCGTTTGTATAAGTATGGTATATATACTCACATTATAGATAGATACACAGTTATTGGTATTAAATTGAAACTAAATGTTCTTAACAGAGAAGTAGCCAAGTTTATGGAACAGCAGTCTTGTGACTAATGAGTAGCAGATTGAAATTCTAATATCTATTGAATTCTGTTAGCTGGAATGAAGAAGTTTGATGCTTTTAATCCTACTGGTCTTCAAAGCCTTCTTATTGTGTGAAGGAAATTCAGAATGAAGTACATCGAATCACAAATTAGCCTCTTAACATGACAAAATTATTAGATACTTTGCCAAATGCCCAAATGTAATTTAAGGAAGAATAATACATGCACGCACGTGCCCCAGCCCCCAAATCAGATTTTTTTTAAAAAAAAAAACCATGTATTTCAATTTTTCCCGAAAACTACCTTATCGTCTTCGAAGTAATCCCAATTATACTTAATATGTTTGTAAAATCGATTATGACTTTGCTGTAAGCACTTTTTATACTTAATGCATTGAAGGCTGAAAACTCCTTCGACTATTACCATCACCGCTTCTGTCTTCAAATTGGAGTCTTTGTGTGTATCTCTTCATGCATGGAAGTAAGAAGAAATCACATGGAGCTAGGTCAGATGAGTAAAAAACTAGGGGCAAAGGAATCGTATGTGTGTACATATTAGTTATAAAGCTGTTCCTAAGGTTAAAATGGTTTTATTGGTTCATTATAGATGGCAGCACCTAACACAAAGGATTGAAAAATAATTAGTTGAGTTTAGTTTTTTTATTAACGTCGCACTAGAAGCAACACGAAGCTAATGGCGACGGACTTCGTAATTTTGAGCCACGGTCAAGTGACGAGGACGACACCCGAGCTGGCACCCCCTCTCCTATCATCCACACCACGCCAACGGGAGGACTGTGGGCCCCGAACAGATTTAACGTGCATCAGCCCTGGCTACACGGCGGGTCTTTGGCGGCCAAGAATCGAACCCACGACAGAACGAAAACCACCGGCAGCGAGTCTACGACCTTGACCACTAAGCTATCGCGGGCCCTAAAAAAGAATATATCGTGTATAAAGGATAATTAACCAAAATATACTAAGAATTGAAAATTATTGTAGGAAACGCTGTATTAATAAGTATTATTGTATTTACAAACTAAATGATGATAAAGTTATATTTTGGAAAGGACTGATTTTAATATTGAATGTAGTTGTAATTTTAATATTAAATAGTCTGTCATAAAACAGATGTTCACTAAGTAAAAACAATATAACAAAGTAATCATATTGACAGAAACATTACATTTTTTGTAGTATTTTTTTCACAAGCATGCCAAGAAAGGAGCGATTTTTAGGAAAAATAGACCTATAATATTATCCAAAAAAGTCTATCATAAAACTGTTACACCCTTTTATATACTTTTACCTTCTTTTTGAAAATTTTGGGAGCATGCATTGATATTTCCTATGTTTATTAAACTAATTTATTTTTAAATGAATATATTGTTCAATAAGTTATAATATTCTTGCAAAAAATTATTTCCGAAGGAAAGAAAAATTTTAGAGTGAGCATAAGATTAATGAAAATGATTATACATTAAATCATATTCATCTACCTAACAATTTGTTTTGTTTTTTTAAAAAAAACTTATTGAATATTTTCAACTCTTTTGACTTACTTCAATTACACAGTTCGTAATAAAAATGTGTAATATATCAACAATATAATTAGATTATCAAAATACTGAATACAATTTTTTCCCCTTTTGCTACTGTATGCTTCGAGTCGAAATCAAACTAAATCGACACTCTTTTATGATAAGTAATTGTTATCGATATTTCGTAAAACTTCTGAAAGGATCTTATCTGTGTACATAACCTACGTATGCAGATGTAGACGTTCTTTTTTAAACATTTACCTGCAATAGAAAACTCTTTAGTGAGATAAGTGCATTTGTTCCAAAGACTTCAGTGTAAGAACACGATACATACAGTTAAGAATGTGGGTACCTGAAAGAATTGTTTTTGTTCTTGTTATGTTTGTTTGTATAACAAGCGCTTTAGAAACTGAAGTATCCCAGTACGAAAATATCCGAAATTCGACTGAGTCTATATTGGAAAATTTTAATGAAACTGGTAAGAAGATTATATACAAAATATTTAAAAAATAAAAATAAGCTAGCATTTTAAAAGTAAAGATAATTGCTTAAAAATTTAATGATTAGACAACTATTAAAACATTTTAAAATGAATAAATGTATCTATGTTGATTAATCCACTACTTAAAAGAACTTAGAATAATGCTTGTGTAACATACCGTCGTCCATATAATTTGACGAAATTTTCCGTTCACCAGTTAAAACTGGCGAAATAACAGTCGAACTTAATTAACCATTTCGTCGGCCAAATACCATGATTCAATTCAAGATAACAATAAATAGATCCTATTCGTTGTGTGGGAATACAAAAGCATATAAATTAATCTAAATCAACATCACATAAATTCTCCTATAATGATACTGTCTGTCCGTAAACATGAACATAAGTGATGGTGCGCGGCTCCCGGATGTTGTTGATTACATCATTTGTCCGAACCTTACTCTAATTCATCTCTTTGCGCACAAATACCAGTCGTAATATTTACAAAACTATAATGGTGGTTAACTTTGAAATGTTTGAGTTTTATGGATGTAAATTGGTCAGCTTTATAAGCTTTCCGTGTCCAAAAATGGCTTTTTCAACAAAATATTTTCTTTTATTACCATTCTAACAGAAACTCTTGCTATAAATACTCTCTTGTCACTATCTTTAGTGGCCGTGCTAGCTTGGTGACCTTGGCCACGAACTAGCGGCTAGTGGTTTTCGTCGAGGCATGGGCTCGAACACTGATGCCATTAAAGACCCACCGTGTAGCCTGAACTGATGAATCTGTCGTGACTTAAAATATTCCCGTTGGCAAGGTGTGGAACTTTCGAAAGGGGAAGAGCAGCTCAATTTCCGTCAAAGTGTTTGACTGGGATTCAAAATTGCGAGGTCCGCAGCAATTATTATCGTGTTGTTTCTCATTGCGATGTTAATAAACAATCGCTATCACCACTATCTTTCGCATTATAATTCGACTGAGTATCCGATTTGAAATGTAATGGCATATCATGTTAGTGTATTTTTTTTAACGCCAAGAATTTATATCTTTGAAAATACTCTATTCTTTAATATGAAAGACCCAAATATTGATATAATTTCCAAAATAAGAGGTGATAAACATTTCCGTGTATTAGTGTTGATGCACATTAAATCTGTCCATGGCTCAAGTCTTCCTATTGGCATGGCGTGGAAGGTTGGAAACGTCGAGAATATTGCTGAGACTGTCTCAGGGTACATGTTCGTCACTTGACTGAAGCTCAGTATTAGGAGTTTCGTCATCAATAACCCTCGTGTTGCTTCTAAGAGCGACGTTAATAAACAATCAATCGGGATAAACATTTTTATATATGTAAAATATCGTTTCGGTTGGCGCATTTCTGATTGGGTAAAAATTGTCGGCGGGAACTTACAACAAATACCAAAATAACCAGATGATTAATGTTGACAAAATCATGATCAAAAATATTCAATTTTAAACTTTTTGATCGACTAATAAATTGAATATAATTCACTTTTCTCAATGTGTGATTGATGAATTTGTAATTTGCGCATAATCGAAATAATTATTACTTGATTAAGACATTACTTTCAAAGATCATTCATCAATTATTTTTCGTGTTGACTCAGATGCAGAAAATGTTATTGGTCAAATTCATAGTATGAAATAAATACAAATGTGTATTTTTTAGTCTAAAACAGCAAGTACTCGTATAACATTTGAATTTAAAAGGGCAAATAAGTGAGAAAAAATTAATGTTGTATAAATGTATCTTTTCACTACATATTTTTCAGGTAATATTCTGCATCTTTAAGCTCTCTTAGATGAAAGTATGATAGTGGCAGGTGATGACTAACTTTTAATTCAAACATTCCAAAAAAGAAGCAACTTAGAATCATTTTTGAGGCTCTCAGAGCAAAACAAAATATAAAAGAAAGTAAAAAAGAAAAGACCTTTGTTTGAAGAAAAACAAAGCGAAATTGCGTGTTTATGGATATTTTTATCATGTTAGTTTCAAAATTAAATTTTATAATGGAATGTTAAAACTTTAAGGTATCCGACTAAGTTAAAAACTCGAATTTTGGAGATAATACCGATTTTTTTTATTTATCCATTAAAATATTTGAAACCTTCTATTTCTGAAGCTACCTTTCATTTGTAGCTATGGTACATAGAAATCAATTTATAAGTATTTTAATATCAGAGAATTTCTAAAAAAAATGCCGGAAGTCATGATTTCGAAACCGGAAGTTAATGTCCTCTCAAAAATATTCTTCTGTTTCTTATATTTCTTAGAATATTTACTACTTATATTTTTTTAAAAAACTTTTAAAATATATTAAGATTCATTTTGAGAAATCTGGTATCTCATTAGCACAATTTTCAAAAAATCAATGGCAATATACACTCTGTTTACTGTTTTACTGATTAACGTTGTTTGAATTATGTCTGAGTTCTGCTTTTAATTGTCATTTTATTTCTATATGAACTAACTTTTTAAATTGTATAACAATTTTTTAAATCAATATTCTTTATTTAAACTATGGGTAGTACGAAAAATAAACGACAGAGCAAAAAAAAAAAAAAAGGAAATTCCATAGTAATCGTCATTCTGCTTGTGAAACCACTGACAGAGACAGCACGAGCAGCGAACGTAAAATTGGAACTGTGCAAACAATAATGAAGGTTAATTTCAAAAAAGACATAAATACACTTGGTAATAAATAGAATTTACAGCCTAGAAATAAACTCAAGTGTCACTGAAATACTGAGTTACCCATTGTGTTTATTACAAAGTTTAGAACTCAAGGAAGAGTCCATTTTTGGTTTTCTTTCCAAAATGCTCTTGAAATGCACAAACTGTAATTTTATTCATAGGTTTTCATTAACTAAAAAGGGAACAAGATGAATGAAATCAATATTTAGTTTGTTCTATGTATGCGTTTTATTAGAAAAGGTCATAATGCTTCAAAAAATCTGAGTGGTGCCACACCTAAAAGTATATTAAACCACACCTAAAAATATTTATTTTTTAATAATGTTATAAATTGTATCTACAAACATTTTGCTGTGCCTATCACATTTCAAAATGGATCGGTATTACTTTGTTGATAAGCACCAAAAATATACATATTTTATTCTCTATTATTTTGCTCTTTTGTATTTTGGATATTTCTAAATCAGTATACAATGTCGCAAAGGGGAAAGTTTGTAGCATGAAACTTATTTATACTCGTTTATTCTGTCACCAGCCTAAATTTGCAGGGCTTTAGTTTTTCTTTTATTTTTCCATCTTGATTCAACATTTATTTTTGTTTTTTTAAGTATTTACTTAACCACGTTTTGACACATTTCCTCTTTCTGTATATATACACACATTGCCATAAAAATTTGCGCACCAAGAAAGAGTTGTCAGAATAAAAAGAAATTTTACATACCTAAGTACAACGTTGATATAAGTGAATGATTACAAATTCGGAGCAAAACGATCATTTATTGTAGAAAAAATTACAAATGAATGTAGGTTTTAGTACCCTATCTGGTCACCTCTAATATGAATGCATGATGTCATACAGTCGGACATTAAGTCATAACAATCCTGTGTGATGTTCTGCGACATCTCGTTCCACATTGCTGTAAACGTGCCTTTAATTCGACTAAACTCGTTGGCTAACACACTTGCCATCCTAAATGATCCTAGATATTATAGACAGGTGACAAATCTATAAAGTTGGGAATGTAGCTGAGGTAGACCTACGAAACTCTTGCTGTGTGTGGGCGAGCAGTCTTGTTAAAAAAAAGGCCTCCTGAGAGCCCTGTCATGAGTGGAAACACATGGGGCTGAAGAATGTCATGAATGTAACAGTGGGCTGTCATGGTGTCGTGGATCAATATTGGGGTGACCGTGTGTCGTATGCGATGACCCGCCATACCATCACACCAGGAGTGGAAAAACGCATCTTCATGCCTAGTTTACCGCTGTGCAACGAAGGCAGGGTTGTGACGTTCACATGCAGCCTCTACACACGTTCAAGATTGTCATCACAGCCCACATTAATTATCTGGATTTGTCGCTAAAGATGACCTGATTCCTTGCGGTTACAATCCAATCCCTTCGAGCGCGACACCATTTCAAAATAAAGCTAAGATAAATGGGTGTCAATGGCAGTACCTGTAATGGGCGGAGCGATATCAAACAGTCCTTTATCTAGATGCCTTGCGATGTTACGGACTGACACAGTTGCCTGTAATGAAGGTGCTGCCTGTGTTTGGATAATGGAAAATGAGACAGTTGGCGCTAAGCGTGATTGTCGTATGATATGATGGTCTTCTCTACTATTGGTATGTCGATGGCTTCCTGAGCCTGGTAAGGTGGTGTAATAGATCTCTCTCTTGTCCACTGGTCTCAACACCTCCTCAAAGTAAAGTCAGAACTGCTTAGGTGGAGAGCTACTGGCTGAGCTGACCACCCGGTTTCCATCATCCTATGATTGTTCCCCTTTTGATCTCTAAATATGTCTCACGTTGTCTCCGAAGGTGGCAACTCTCGTTGAAAATCATTCCTGCAACAGATTAGATATACGCAAACAAGCTCTGCTTAGCTGTTTTATAATCCAAGAAGAATGAAGTTAAACGCTCGCTCTGGTGGGATTATTCAATGCGCAATCACGCTGCTTTTCAAAAAATTTACATATCTTGCTGACACGCATCTTCATGCCTAGTGTCGTAACAATCCTGATCTTCTTTCTTGGTGGGCAATTTTTATGGCAATGAATTTCTATTGATGTATACAAATATATATATATATATATATATATATATATATATATATATTTGATGGCATTCACAAAAAAATGTTTTAACTAGACTGTTAGATACTATAAACTATTACTACTCTTTAAACTGGCAGAGTTTTCCCATCTGAATATTTGAGACTACATTTAGCGTATGCGCACGCTGAGTCTTATGTAGAATTTTATGACTCGAGCCCAATGATTTTTTGGATAATTTGTTAAACCATGATTGGCAACGCCAGTTGAAATCGAGAGAAAAAAAAACTGTACTTGAGAAGAGCGCGTTGCTGCTCGTTCATCGAATCTGATTCTCATATCTAGAACGAAAAATAACCCCACCTTCTGATTTAAGGCTTTTGCTTCATTTTTATGTATCTGTGTATGTACGTTCAAAGGAATAATAAACTGTTTTTTAACAATTTATGAGGAACAGAAAATGGGATTTTTTATCACATTTTCTGCAATAAAATTTGAATCCATTCCAAACTTTTGTATATGAAGATGAATCAATTCAACATTAATGATGCCTTACTTCGAGACATTAGATGATACATTGAAATGTTATATATGAATTTAAAATTGAAGTTTGAATTTTGATTTGACCGGTAATTAAGGTTTTTTTTCCCTTTAATATGAAATTTACTTGAAAAAAGTGTGGGGTGAATAATTTTAACAGCATTATTTGAATTATAATATTCTTATAGTTGATGAAATTGAACTATTAATTATTTTCTTGAATGGATATTGAATACTGAATTGAATTGAATATGGATGATTTTCTAATGCTTAAAAATAAGCGTTCGACCTATAAATCACAATTAACTAAGTTGTTTGCAGAAATCGAAACTGATCGTAACGATCAAAATTCTGACTCAAAATCATTTGAAATCTAATTGGAACTATTATTAATTATAGTTTCTTCGATTAAGGAATTAAATTGTGGAATAGAAAATAGTCTGAACCTGGAAGAAACCGAAAAAAAATTGATAAATGTTTGGAATACGAAGATAAAGTTGTTCTTTAAGAAACTAAACTCAAGAAATGTGTTAAACAATTACACCCAGATAGTGATCAAAATTATTCTGTAAATAGTAGTTCCTTAAATTATTCAGTATAAAATATTATGTTCGCTTTCCTCCTGAAATAAAAACGGTAAAATTATTAAAACGTTGGATTTCCAAATATTATGGCGATCCCTATAAATCTTTAGTTTTCATGATCTAGTACGAAAATGCTATTCATAAAAATCCATCATTAAGTTACATTGACTAGTTCAACTATTCAAAATCGTTATTGGGTGGAATCACTGTGAATGCTATAAGGGGTTTTAGTTTAACTGAAAATAATTATGCTGCAGCCATTACACTTTTGAAACAACATTTCTGAAATCAGGATATGTTAATTCGTGCGCGTTTAAACAATTTATTGAATATATCTCCTGTTAAGAATATATATGATATCCATGGATTCCATAATTTATATGATAAATATGAAACCCAAATTCACAGTTTAGAAGTGTTAGAGGTCACTGAGAATACATATAGTTATTTATTTTGTCCAATATTACTAAAATTGCTTCCTTGTGAAATAACTTTAAAATATACTCACATTCAAGTCAATGATAAACAAAAGGATGTTCACACTCTCATAAACTTCCTGCGGAATGAAATTGAATCCCACGATAGAGCATTTTATATACATAAATTAGAATTAAAACCAGTAGAAATAAAACTTCAAACAGATAACAAAAACATGTGGCAGGAATTGGATTAATGATAAGTGTAAGCGAAATCTAAATAGCAGCTGTTCTAGGGCGCCTTTCAGACAACATAACCTCCGTAACGGAATTATTAACATCTACAGATGATTCATGAATATTCTGTCAATAAGTTACACAGAAGCGAAAATTGTATTGTATTGAATTAATGTGAAAGAAAATAATTTTACAAACATCATGGGTACGTTTTCTTTGCTTGGCACTCAGAATGCTTCAGAAGATCATGAGGAGAAGAATTCTTTTTCTTATTTATTTTGTTCCCTATGTACAATATTGCACTTTGCTGTAAAAGTGAAAAAAAAAAGAAAACGAAGACTTTGAACTCTCTCTCTCTCTCTCTCCTTTAAGACTTATAATATGGCAAAAATACATGTCTCTAAAATTGATAACACAGCATCAAAACATGTCAGCGTTGAACAAAATAAAATTGACTGTATGGTTTCCAATCATATTAACAATGCAGAAAACAAACTTTTATTACAAACTGCATTTGTTAAATTGGATAGTAAGATATCGAGTAAATATTTCGCTCCCTATGTGATCCAGGTATTCAACGATCATTTATTCAAAGGAACATTTCAAGATAGTTGTCTTTGAATAAAGTAGGTGAGGAAGAACTATTTATACATACTTTTGGCTCAAAAGCTCCAAATCGAATAAAATGTGCACTATTCAGGTAAAAATAAGAAATATTCTAGATGAGGTAATAATAGAAGTTTTCGAAATTTGTGAAGTATATTTGTGAAGTAAACTTGGAGTTTGCTCCTATTGATATAATTAACGAATTAAAAATCGCAGGAATTAATTTGTGTGATGCTGATAACGATGTTTTAGGAAGTGAAAATTTTTCTTTACGTATTGTGCAGATGATTATATTAATATCATAAACGGGGAAATTATACGTTTGAATCCGAAATTATTTGCAATCGAAAGTAAATTTCGACAGCTTTTAAAGCGATAAATAGAAGAGGAAAATTACTCCGATAGAAATGTAATTTTTGCAATCTCATTGATATCATTTTTGTAAGTGGTTCTAGCATTGAAAATCTCTGGAAACTGGACATATTAGATATCCGAGACCCGTTTGAAGAGCTGTCAAGAAAGGAAATGAAAATTGCAGCTATAAATCCTTATAAGTAAAGGGCTTCTGTAAATAAAGAGGGTATATGTAAAGTTTTTTCGCCATGGGTCGCTGACCATATCACTTTAAATTCCAATGAAAAAATCCGCAAAGTAAGTTTGAAATCAACTATTAAGAAATTGTTTCAGAAAAATCAGTTTAAGGATTATGAAGCTGTATTTAATCAATTGATCAAAGATGGAGTCGTTGAAGACGTTCCTTTGAATACAATTGAGAAAAAGAGTAATTATATCTACCACATAGGTGTGTATTTAAAGAATTATTAATAATGAGACTTCTCCCCGTATTTGACTCTAGTTGTCGAGGTACGAATACGTTGTGCTTAAACGATTGCTTAGACAAAGGTCCAAAGCTCTTAGAAGTAATATTCCCCATCTTATTGAGACTCCTAAAAGAAAAAATAATTCTTTTGTCTGACACAAAAAAAAGGTATTTCTTCAGTTATCGATATTCAAGCCCTATTTTGGATAATTTAGAATTCTTTGGTATGATAACTTTGAGGAGAAAAGTGTTAAATTCTTTAGACACAAACGTTTAGAATTTGATTTAAATTGAAATCCCTTCATATTAGGAGGTGCGCTGAATTATCATCTGGAACAGAATTGCGTGGTTTTTTCAGAAACTGTTTCAGATTAATGAAGATTTTGCCTTGATGCTTGGGTCACGTACGTTCCTATTAAAATAGCTTACATTGATTGGTTGAAGAGTCAAAGCACACATTGGCCACTTACTTTGACTTAAGAGGGTGCGAACATACTTCATTGAACACTGGTCGGGATCCACCTGACCTCAGTCCGGTTTCAGGACTATTGTAGGATGAAGATAAAAATAACATTTTCTTTAATACAGCAGTATTGAAATGTGCATCCCTCGACTTAACAAGAAAAAACGTTTTGAGTATAATTCAGAAATCTTTCTATCTCCTTGGTATTCTAAGTTCCGCAACACTGATTCCTAAGTTGTTTTTACAAAGAAGTTGGAACTTGAAAATTGGATTGAACACAGTTTTGCCGGGCGTTTATCAAGAATTTTCTTCCTGGTTACGTGATGTAGTTTGTTTATTAAATGTGAAAATTCCTGAAAGCTTAAATATTGACGGAATTCTTGGACTGAGTTTACATGTTTTTTGTGATGCGAGCAAAAATACTTATAGTTCTGTGATATTTCTTCGAAAAATGCAGAAGGATAATATTTCAGTGTCGTTTGTTTGTGTGAAGAGTCGAGTAGTCACCCTTCTTAAAACTACTAATCTAAGATTGGAACTATTAGCTTGTTATATATGAGCATGTCTTTCAGCGGTTGTGATAAAAGCATTAGATTTAGAAGATATTCCAATTTTCTATTCGAGTGATTCTTCAACAGCACTTTATTGGATTGAAAGAGATGAAACATGTGGTGTGTTTCTGAAGAGTTGAGTACAAAAAATTAAGTCATTGACATCTAACGGAACCTGAAAGCATGAACTTAAATGCAGCAGGTCTACCATCCCAAGGATTTTCTATAATCTAGAATATCCTTGATTTTGAATAGGGCAGATTGGCTAAAAGGAATTGAAGAAGAATGGACCAATTCCAAAGAAGTTGTTTTGAACTACGAAGGGATTCAGAAGGAAAGAAGAAAACTGTTGCTTCCCATTTGACAGTTACCAAGGAGAAATTGTATTTGAAATATTTTCCAGCTGTTTTAAGATTGAGCGAATGATATCATGGAAATCAAAATCGTTAGATGATACTGAAGACTTTAAATGTTCCACTGCGTTTTTTTTTAATAATGAACTTATACATCAACTAATATTGGACCATCACTTGCTACTTAGCTATGCTGGAGTATAATTAGTACTGACACACCTACTGCAGAGATGCTGCATAGTAAGAGGCAGGAAAACTATCCAATGGTATACTGTGCAAAGTACACAGAGAAGAGAGGTATAAACATGAGCATTTATTCTTCCTGACGATAGAATTCGAGATGTCTTTGAAGTGACGAGTATGGATGTTGCAGGCCCACTTCATTTCAAGACCAAGAAAGAAAAAACTTAGATTTTACTTTAGAAATGTACTTTAATTCCTTTTTTGCATTTGAAAATAGTGTGTTGTTTTGATGTAGACACATGTTCTACAGATTTACGAAGAAAATCTTTATATTTTTAACAAAAATTAATTTCGAATGTAAGGGTAATTTAATTTCACTGTCATAACTGGAACACTTATTTGTATCATATCATACTTAAATCATAAAATTTGTTTTATATTGTTACAGCAAAATACGAATAATTTTACTTCTAGAAACAAAATAACCATTAGAAATTCGATACAAATTCTTAAAAAAGTAAATGCTCATATAATCAAACGATTTATCTTTTCCCATGTATGAAACAAACATACTTTTGTACAGTAATGCATATTGCTTTATGAAACGGTGCTCTGTTGAAATTCTTGTGGTAATTAAAGTGTGTTTCATCTCTGGGTTTGAAGGTAATGAAAGCACCGTTTTATAATAACTGATGCAGATTTAATACATTTTCGAAATATAAAGATGTATTAATTTATCAAACTCCTTTTTTTAAAAATCAAAATAAATACATAAAATTAATACATAAAAGGCATGTAGACAAATAATATAAACACTAGGAATATGAGTTATCATTTTTATTGGAATTACTATTGTGGATAGAACAACAATTGGATATGGAATAGATATATATAGACCTCTCGCTTAAGTTAATAGTATTTTATACCATTTTTGTAAAATATTTCCTAATTCTGCAAGTGTTGGAGAGAGGTGTAGAGAATCATTGTATCACTTACTGTTCAAGATATTTCTGTAAGTATTTAGTGATGTAACTACTTCCAAATAGGTCACGGCTGTTTGCTGCTCTATGAAAATGATTATTGGTCTAAACGAGTGTCAAGAAATATTCTCTTACGGCATGAAAGATCTGTTTCCATGCTTCAGGGAATACCGAAGCTGCCTGAATAGAATGCTTCGGCGGGACGTCGTCAAACATGAACTTTTCCACTGGTTGGGGGTGAAGGACAAATTAAAACATGAGTCGTCGTAGAAAAAATGACACGTTATCGGCCATCAAAGTTCCAGTTTTAATGCTTTCGACATCGCTTTATGCATGTCTATACATTGATATCAGTAATCAGGGACTTGTGTTTTACATCATAAAAATCTAATTTGTGAATCTTTGGACGTACTTTATTGTTTGAAATGATATGATCTAAATACTTGTTTAAATCGTCTATTATTTTCTCAGGTATATATTTCGTCTTTGGCAAATCATGTGTGCCATTGCTCCCTTATGTTTCTTCTGTCCATCAATATCCTTTTCCATCCACAGTTTCCTCGTAGAAACGAAACATGTTCATTTTGATGCCTCGCCCTAATTTTAGAGATAATTTCATTTGCCACATGGATAATTCTGGTGGTTATATTTAGTGAAGCTCCTGCTAACCACACACAAAAAATAATGCTTTCATAAAAACTTCAGACTTTTAAATGTGATTTATAATTGGTTTCTTATTTGTTCAACTCATAATGGATAACTATTTCCTATCCTCTAAGTATATATAACAAACAACGATATCTTCGGGGCTAATAATTTCAAATTTAGCGACTTTTTCTAATACCTGAATTCTGTTAAATCGTCGTACAAAACCTTTATGTTTGAGAATTATTGAGAATTCCTTATTAATTATGAGGTCAGTAAAAATAAATATTTTATTTTATTTTTGTATACTATGACAGAAGTGTAAGAAAATAAATCATATTCGATAGTTAATAATATAAATAAAATACGATCATTGTTTAAACAAATTTTAAGTAATTCTTATGCGTAAATAAATTTATACATTTAAAAAGGTATGAAATATTTAGTTAAATATATCACCTGTTTGTCAACAGTTGCTCTAAAAACAGAAAACATGAAACGTAACTGATCAACATTTTGGTTTCCTTATCATATTCCTTAATGCCAGCTATATTTTTGTACAAAATAATCGCACCAATGAAACAGAGCTTACATATTCTATATCCATTAGCTTACTAAGTACTTAAGTAAATATATCACACAAATAAATTTTTGAAAATATTTTACGATGTTGACAATTTTTAAAACATTTGATTTTTAAAAAATTTTCGTTAATGTGTTTCATAATGCTTTCTTTGTTTTTAAAATAATTAAAAGTTCATAATTTGAAATTCTACCAATAATGTTTTAATGATTTTATTTTACTATGTTTATTTACATAACAAATGCTTAAGAAATTAGTAATTTGGTGATTTAGTCACACATACACAAACTTTTTTTTTTTTTTTTTTTTCATTTTCTAATTATGATTCACTTTGTGAGGGACGTCCTTCATTATTCAACTCCAGAACCATCTCAAAATGTAATTACAGTTGAAAAGTTCAAAACTGTAATTGAAGATGTGTAGTAGAAATCTGACTTTGTTTATTTACTATCACATCACATGCAAAGTTGCTCTTTCTCGCAACTCTCGTAACTCAGTTAATTCTAGTTTAAGTTAAATTAATAAAATATTAGCTTACTAAAATCATTCATTCCAATTCCAATACCTCTCAATTACTTCAGTTTCAAATTCTATTATTATAACCAAGAGTCATTTTCAGCTATAACCCAAACAAATCATTAGAATAATTCACTCCAATTGAACCTCAAACCGGTAATTCGGTTAATCATTCTTCCATTTCCTTTTAAATTTTGCTGCGATTATATACCACTATCTTAATTATAATTTACTACACTTCTTTTTTTTCATTTAATTTACCTAATCATGTTTCACTAGTTTGGCAAGGAGCATGAAATTCATATTACATAAAGTCTCCTAAGTTTTTGATGAGTCAACCTCTAACTGCAAAACACCACAATCTAATACTTTGAAGTGGGCAAAATCTTTGTGTACTTGAGTGCTTCGGCATTGGTGGTGTAGTTTTTATCATGTCTGAATTCGAGCATGGCCTACCCAGGTTCGATCCCCGGTGGCTTCGGCTTGGGTACCTGGTTACGGTTAACTCAACCTTTCATCGGTTCGCAGACAATAAATGAGTACAAAACTCACTTGGGAAGTTAATTGGGGATCCAGTGTTGAGATATGCAATCAGAATGGACACTATTTATCAATAAGTATCCCCAGCCTCAAAGGCTATTCAAACGGAAATAGGTACCATTTAATGGGACTACTTACGTCCCGGCAGACTCTAACCTAACTTAACCTTATGAGTTACAATTTCATATCCAAGGAAAATACACGATGTAATTTTCATAAGATATTTTTTTTACATAAAATAATTATAAAATATGGTTCAATAAGGATTTATTGTTATAAAAAGTTCAAAAAATGATATTGTGTGTACCTCATTGGTTAGATTGAGAGCAAAATTTCCAGAATGAGAATGATGACCAATGAAAGAAAGTTTTTGAATGCATGGCTATAGATAATTTGAATATTGAAAAAAAAAGGAATTTTAAATAAGTCAGCGACTTGTGTAGTAATTGTCAAATTGGGGTCTGGTTTTCTTAGAAAATTTGTATTAATTATTATTTTCGATTAAGTAAGAGAAAAAATTATATTATGGAAAAAAAATACTTGGTCTTTACGTGTTCTTCATGAAAACTAAATTTGTAGAAAATTGAATTTGACAGAAATTGTTTTGTTCATTTTAGTAAACCACGACTTTTAAGATAGATCAAGGCTTTTATTTTGTAAACGACAAAGGTTAACCTATTGCTTTTTTGTGTTTTCTGTTTCCCTACAGTAGCAAAAACAAGAAATAAAATCAATTTTGTGAAATAATATTCAGAACGTAATATCAATTTTAAGTAGAGACAGGGTGCGTGACTGGACTAATTGTTAAAATAAAGAATACTTGAAAGAACACAAATGAAAGGAAAAAGGTAATTATCAGTTTTCGATACGTAATATTGTGCAAACCGTTTCGTGATAAAGCGAAATATCAACGCACGAAAATAATTAAATCATGTATTATTAAGCTAACGTTTAACAGATATCAGCGTCACCTACGCGTAAATAAAAAAATGTAAACTTGTTCGCGAAGGAAATCTTCACCCTGTATTACACAGAACATAGTTTGATAAAAATACATAGCTCATATTAGGAAGAATTCGACATGAATAAATCAGCAGATTTGTTAGAAAAAGTGTTATTACCTATTTTGCTTCTTTTTCATTTGACGGGAATGGAAACAATACCGAAACCGCTCACAGTCAATGGAAATAAACTATTAAGCTTCCTATGGAATTTTCCTAAACAGGCATTTAAGGTCGTCTTGTTTCTCAATTTAATGTCTCAATTCATGTGGTTAATCTTCATTTCAAGCAGACCGAGCGACTGGTCCTTACTTATAATTATTCTCCTTCAAGTGTCAGCTTATATTTCTCTGTTACGATCTCGAGAGAAAATACGATTGTTATTGAGCAAGGTTTCAAAAATTTCCAAAATATTTCTGTCAGTTCAAAAATGGAAGCTTTTAAGAATATCAGTATTCGCATACTGTGTTTTAATTTTTAGTATGTATGTGAATAACCAAATGGCTTATTTCTTTACGAAATTCAGAGAACATACACATTTCGAAATCCATAATTCAGCAATCGTTCCAGAAAAATTGAAAGAA
This sequence comes from Nephila pilipes, assembly GCA_019974015.1. NCBI lineage: Eukaryota > Metazoa > Arthropoda > Arachnida > Araneae > Nephilidae > Nephila > Nephila pilipes. The sequence goes on along the minus strand of BMAW01005019.1, from coordinate 20,917 downwards.
CATTTTATATTCATTACAGACATATTTTGGGAGTCAGCTAATGCTATGATGTGTTGCATCGGTGGCTCTTTTGTTGGTTACTACTACTGTGTTTGTATTTGTTTAAAATCCTGCATCTCCAAATATGTTTCAAAATTCGAGATTTTAATATCGCGCGGCGATTACCGGAGCATACTTAGTATCCATGAGGAAATATCCCAAGTAATGGCCCTAGCAAGCGAATTTTTATCTTATCCAGCATTTGTTAATGTGTTATATAGCATGGGTTTACTTTTTACTTACGGTTACAATGTCGCATTTAAACTTTCAGATCACCACATGCTTTATTTCATGCAGTTGATTGGGATAATTCAAATCTCAACATCATTGCTTTTGTTGATGATACCCGCTGCCGGATGCAATAGAGCCTTACGTATGGCACAGGAAACCATCAATTCTCTACCCGGATGGTTGCCACAGCATCGCAAAGTGTTGAAATTGCATATTCGTCAAAAGCACAGCAAAACATATCCACTCACGTTATGGAATATCTACGTCATAGACGAATCTCTTCTTATTAGTGCTTTTGGAACACTGTTAACATACGGGTTTCTTGTAGGGAATATCCAGAATGGTAATGAATAGAAAAAAAAAAATTAAAAATTAATATATTATTTTGAAATTTTGAAATATTTTACTTCTTAAAAATATTTTTAAAACTTTATTTCAATTTTAATAGTTACATATTAAATACGGTATATATTTGACTTTATAAAGAACTTACTGCAAGTAATTAGAGCAATTTTTGTATTTAAAATATCTGACAAGCAGTGAACCTTACTTAAACTTCTTTTAAAGATTCTATTATATTTATGGGTACAATATACGAAAAATTAAAAATATATTTTATTTTAATCAAAGTATTTCATTTTAATTTCAATAAATTTAAGCTTGTCAAAAATTGTGTACGTTTTGAGGAGTCGATTTATATCCAACACTCTTGAGATACATTAAGATTAATAAACGATTATGAAGTTTTTGTCTCGATAATTTTTAATTCTATTCAATTCAAAATTTTGAGACATCCCGGGATAAAAATTAAGACCTTACAATACGGCAAATTGTTTCACTCAAAAACTTCCTGAAAAGAAGCAAATCAATATTAACAGATGATATTTACTTTCCTATGTACATGGAAAACAATTATATGCAGAAAAAACTTTATCCGGATATCACGGTTGTTCCTTAACAAAAATTAAACTTTTACGATATCCTCTCGTACGAAGCTTGATTACCTTTTACAGTCACTGAGATTCCACACGTGAATTCACGCTGGAAATGCGGCAGTCTATGTTTATTTCTGTAGCAGTCATTGTGAAAAAACAATTTTTCCTCCGCTCCCTACTTCAATGACAATGTTCTCTGAACTGCAGTGAACAGCCACTTTTAAACTCAGAAGAGAACCCGAGCAAACCGATGGTCATCTTGTTAACAGATCTCCTTTAGTCTTCTGAGTACAGTAATCTTTGAATCTGAGTTTTCTGTAGCCATATGACAGATAAGAGGCTGTTACAATCCTGTTACGTCTCGCTGAAATGGACAATTAATCGATTCTCTTGGGTCGACATGGCTCTTGGATGACTAGACTAAACTATTTCTGTACAGACCTTGTTTCATTAAACTGCCACCATAAGTTTGCATGATGCTGGACATTACATTAAAGTATCTAGTAATCTGTACTTAATACTATCCTGTCTGGTCTCCAGCCGTTTCACCATCTATTCCCCTTATCAAAACACTGTGATTTAATTTAATTGTGTGTCTTTGAATTTCATCAAATGCTGCACGAAAAAACTCATTAAAGTCACTAAGGTGTGCTATTGCATGAAGCACAGAAATTGTCACGTGAGCAATCAAAACTATTCCCTCGAAATGCCCAAGGTGGCTTTTGGTAACCTAGATTCCATGACCGAGGATTTAAGGCCAGCATTGCTTCTGTATAATCATAAGTTCAGGCCCTGATACCAATAAAAGTCTACCGTATAGCGGGGCTGTTTCACGTTAAATATAGTCACAGTCACAAGTCCTCTCTTTGATGTTCTCTAGAAATTTGGAGATGGAGGTACCAGTTCAGGTGTCGTGTTTTTTGCCAATATCCCTCGTGTTACTATACGAGGGCTATTGGCTTCTCAGTACGACGTTAATAAACAGTCACAATCATTAAATGCATCGCATATACACGCACGTGTAAGCTTACGTAAACAACATTCAAAGAGTACATTTTATTTTGGAAGCATTTATTTTATCTATTCGAAAAATTCAACTAAAGTGCAAATTCTCTTAAATTTGAAAAACAGTTTATATTGTATTATCATCAAGACATATTTCACATTATAAACATTTGGATATTATCCACTTTTTAATGTCTCTTAATTAATCCATTCTAAATGGCAGCAGTAGCCAAATGGTGACGGTGGCAGTTTTCGCTGAATCGTGTGTTCCAGCCTTGATGCCATAAACACCCGCCATGTAGTCGGAGTGTTACTCGACCGATACCAAGAAGCATTCGACAGAGTGTGGCACGACGGATTAATTCATAGAATGATTTTAAGTGAAAATGTGAATAAATTGTTAGCACAATTTTAAAAATTTTTTTAAAAAAATTTGAAAAATTTCAAAACCCTACTCCTCCTTTATTTATTAATTTTTTACTATGAAAATTTTTTGAAATATTCTCAAGGATATTTTAAACAAATTAGGGATAGATTTTGAAATAAATAACTTAGTAAGTTTTGGAGAAAAAAAAATAAAATGTTGGTCGGCATGCTAAAATTCAGCAAAAACAAAGATATCTCTTACATTATTATTTTTTTAAAAAAAAGTATACATTTCTTTGCAAACCGGATCCCTAATTTTATGATATGTATTATATATAACACGCAGAAAAAAATGGAAGTGATTGATTAATATTTGTGGGAGAAGTAGCATTTTAAATACAATGATGTATCGAAAAAACACAAACTGAGAAAAACCCTTTTAAAGTTTATAACTCTGAAAAAAATAAATATTATATGCTTCAATTAACTTAAATACCCTTTTATATCATAAACTATATGTTTTTCTTTGAAATAATAGCATTTTCACAAAATTGCATTAGATATTTTTAATAACTGATAATATATTTCAAGGTATTAATTACAATTGGCGAACTTGAAAAATGAAGGAAAATGTAAAATAATAATAAATACAACCATTTTTAAAATTTTGTAATTCATATATCACCAATATTATATTTATATGAAAATATATAATGAATAAAAACACAAATTATGAAAAAAAATTATATTAATTGCCTTAATTTAAATATAATGCATGCACATTTTATAATGAAAAAAATTATGATACAGATTTAATCCTGTATCCTGGTCTATATGTAACACCTTCATTTTTTATATCATTAATGCTTCTCTTTTTAAAATTGCTTTCTTTACTATTTTACGTGCACATTGATATTTGTTGTCTCATTCTAAACATTTTTTTTCGCAATTCCAGTATTACGCCAAGATCATGCATGCCTTTTCCAAAAGGTATGCACATAGCTTTTTGTGTCTCCTTGACACTTCGTCTTTTTAATAAGGTCTTTTGATAATAAGAAGTTAATTTCTTACTGTTAGTTTGTTTCAAAGTTGCATAACTTTTCCCACTTAACGAGATGTCTCGAGCTCTCGATTCCTTAACAGTATTCCGTAAAGTAGTACCTAATCTTTTACTCATATGGTTTATGCATTCCTCTTTTTTTATTTTGACATTATCCCCATAGATATTTCTTTCAGATAAGTACTTGAAAGTTTTACAATTTTCGTCAGACAATAATGTAGAATATCGAAATCCCAATGATTGCAATATTTCCCACAGTATCAATACTGCCTCCATTTTCATCGAACCCGATGAACTGGTGTGATTGATATCACACTCTTTCTTATGCCCTTCATACACATATCATATTCTGCACTTGACTTTCCAAGTTCTCTTTTTGCTATGGAACAATGTCGACATACTTTGCACATAACTTCAAAGTCAATGACACAGCCAGTAAGTATATCGATGACACAACCAATGCCTATTAAAGATGTATGGCCTCGTGTCAACCAACTACCATCGAAATAAACACTATGACGACAAATGGGACTTAAGCTGGTACTTCTTATGCATTTCGTACTTTAGTATGTACTTCTTTTAGCATAGTCTTTGCAGCAACACCATAGGCTTTGTGAAGAAGTTCAGTACATTTGCTGTATGTCCACGATGAAAAAGGCAAGATATTTATGGAAAAACAAAATTTCTTGATGGCTGAATAACCTTTCTCTATGTTGCAGAAAGCTTGTGTTATCCATAAATTGATATCAGGAACTGTATTTGTTTGCCTTTCATTCGATATTTCTACAGCACAAACTGTAAAATCACAAGAACTTTTTTTGTCACATTCCAGGCACACCAGTGTGTCAAACAGTTTACTGGATTGTACAAAAAATACAAATAAATTTCCAGTATCGGAAAAATCAGTCTATTCAACATTTAATAACTGTTCAATTCTGAATGAAGAAACAGCACATTTTTCTTATGTAGAATCAGCTTTATTATCAGCATCACTATACCAACGTTTACTGTTCATTTGCTTTGAATGACAACGCCGTTTTAAGGGAGACATTTTTATCTTCAATTCTCCAAAAAATAAACAACAAAAACTTCAACAGAAACAATAATGAAAGAAAATGTTTATAAAAACTGTTTTTTTTTCTCAATATAAAACGTGATTATAATTAGCTTCTCATCGACACTACAATCAAAACACGCAATATCAACAACAAATCTCTTGTAATGAAAGTTGTAGTCACAAGAAAAGAACACTAAAATTTTACATTTATGATTAAAACGAAATAAAATTAACTTTAGAAAAGTATTGATAAAAAAAATAACATAAAATTACTGACATGTCTAAAAAAAGGGGCGTGGTTAAGTCACAAAGTTCTTTTTGTTTACATTTTTCAATATCATTTTTTTCAACCTTCTTGTCTCGTACATACAAAAGTAATACATCAATCGAAAGATAATAATTCAGAGAATATTTCTAAATAAAAATAAAAAATTCGATTTTTTTGGTCATTTTTGGGGTACAGAGTCCCATTAAAATCCCTTGTTTATTTGATCAACTTCATTCAAGAATATCTCCATAATCGAACGTTTCAAGTCAAATTTAATCCTTAACTTTTAAGAATTGGCACTATGTAAGCGGGCACTCCCCTTTCTCCAAATTTATTCGCAATTTTCACGCAAGACATTCTAAAATATCCAAGCACAGAAATTTGCATTTTTGCTGATGACACTGCAATTTTATGCCAAGCCACTCATCCGAACATTGTTCAAGAACCACTTCAAATCTATCTCCGAATTTTACAATTCTGGTTAATTAAATGGCGTATTACATTAAACCCAGAAAAATCCCAAGCCATTACTTTCAGACGTTAAAATTTTAGAAACAGACTCGAGGGTCTCTTAACAAGCGCATTGAATGGGTCATCCAAACAAAATACCTCGGTGTCATTCTGGATAATAGATTAACCTTCCATCCCCACATTCTGTCGATTAAGGAAAAAATTTCAAATTAAATTTCACAAAATCAAAAGATTGCTGGGAAAAAGATCCAAAATTTCATTAAAAAATAAATTGCTCATTTACAAGCTCTATCTCCTTCCGATCATAACATATGCATGCCAAATTTGGGTAGTTTCTGCCAAATCCAATATCTCTCTTCTTCAAATTGAGCAGAATAAACTTCTACGCTTTATTGCAAACGCTCCTTTCTTCATTAAACGTACACTACTTCATAAGAAACTCAAAATTCAACCCATCACAGCACACGCATCAGGGATCTCTCTGCCTCCTTTCACAACTCAATTGGTCACCATAGCAACCCTACCATCAGCTCCCGGCAAAAATTTTCGCAGCTCTCTGGTAGGTACAGATACGCCGCAGCAGTATCCAACCTCCTTCCCCTCTTCTCTTGAAGGAAGCGACTCTGATTGGACAATCATACTACCCACCTTTTCATCCGGCAGAGTTTTTATCTGGTCGCATTTTTGCGACATTTTTGCAATTTTTTTTTTAATTTTTAATTTTTTTTTCATGTTTTTCATTCATCATTATGTAACACTGATACAGAGAAAGAATAACCCAAGGTTATTGGATCTTGAAATAAAGTACATTGCCAAGACTCGACCGATGTTCCAAATTACGAGATCCGTTACCAATAGTCCTCGTGTTGCTTCTAATGCCAAATTAATAAAACTGCTCAATCAATTAATCCCTTCTGAAGCTATTATAAATCTTATATTTAATTTATTTACACATTCAGTTTAAGATAAATTCAGATGATAGTCAAGCTCTTTTATTCAGGTTATGTATACTTACAATTTATTCCCTATCTTACTCTCTCTCTCTCTCTCTTTGGATAACTTGCTTAAATGAGTTTAATCTAAAGTACAAATAAATCAAATGCATTTGTTTGTATTAATTATATTAGTTTGAGGCATTACACGATATGAGGATGTGGGTTCGAGTTACTAACCCTTCATTACTCCTTAATGGATTTATTTTTTTTATCTTTATTTAACTCAGATCTCTGACTAATGATTCACTTAAACATGAACTCACAATCTTTATCACGCACTAAATATCGAACATCAACTTCAATATTCCATTTCACTTTGCTAGTATATGCATCTAATTGATATATTCATTACACTCCATAATTCTCAATCAATCTACATTAGTCACGCTTCTTTCATTTGATGGAAGTTTGAACCACATCATTAAAAAGTTCTCAAGATGTTAGTGGAAAGGGAAATTGCGATAGAGCATATATATATATATATATATATATATATATATATATGTGTGTGTGTGTGTGTGTATCCTCTTAAATAATATATTCTTCATATTCCATACATATCGGAAAAGCAAGCATTTTTTAAATGCTAACATCCTAAACAAGCATTAACGACAGTTGATTCATTATCATTATTTAAATAGTAGAACATAGAGTAGAGATCCGTAGACAGTAGAGTGACATGTTCGTAACTAACTGTTCCATTATCATAATTCCGAACAAATGTTATTACCGCGTTAGCCAATAGTTCATGGTCTCGGACTCTCGGACAACGGTTTTCGTTGAATCGTAGGTTCGAACCTTGATGCCACTAAAAAACCACCGTGCAGCCGAGACTGATGCACAACAAATCTGTCGAGGCTCAAAGTGGTCTCGTTGGTGTGGTGTGAAAGGGAGTGAGTACCATCTCAGGTGTCATCCTCGTCACTTGATCGAGGTTCAAAATAATGAGGTCCGTCGCCAGTAGCCCTCGTGTTGCTTATTGTGCAAATTTAATAAAAGCAAACCGAACAAAAGTCTGTGTGAAACATTGGGGGCTAAAACGGGATAAATGTTGTGATCTAGAAAAACATTCTTATCCCCATATGCATTGAAAGACAATGCACCATATTTGCAGAATTATATACTCTCTGGAGCATTTCTCCCGCTCTAACGCCCGACTCGAGAAAAACTAGTGGCCGTGAGTCCACGACCTGGACCATTAGGCTACCGCGGTCAATATATACTTTCTAAGTTTCTTTCCAAAAAAAGGCTGGACGTTATACGTCCAATATACCTTAAAATTGAAAAATGTAATTTAAAATTATAGGTGCGTGCTATACGCCGGAATAAACACTATATTTAAATTAACACATAAAAATATCGATAATATTCATTAAAATATTAGTCTTCTAACAAATAAGGGTATACGTGGAAGCGAAAACTTTAAAAATTTTAGTATACTTTAAGGATAGCAATATTTAATTACACTTTATTTTGCTTAGAGTTCAACGAAATTTGTATAAAAAATTATATTATTTGTTTTTGCATTTTATATTTTATTATTGCTCTTATCTATTACTGATTTTTTAGAATGTTTTTGTGGAGAAAATTCAATTCAATGCTTTTTTCGGAAGGATATTAAAAAGTGTATCTGCAAGCATGGGTTCGCTCAATTTAATGAAACATGTAGAGGTGAGTGACTTGAATTTTAAATCATTTATTACATGAAGCTTGGTAAAAATATATTTTGTCTTGTCTCATGGTTTAAAAAAAGAATACATTTTACCTAATGTATTAATTTTTAAAAGTTAAGAGTTCTCAATTTGTCTTATGTATGAGTTTAATATTCCGAGATGCTTACATATCTTATGAAAATAAAAAACCTAGAACTTAAACAGAATTAATTAACTTAAAATGGAATAGTATGCATTATTTTCTAATCAAAAGCAAACTTTTATAAATGTGTGTTTTTTGCGTTTTAAGATATTTTTTTTATTATAAATATTCTTATAAATATAAAACACTTAATCAAGAATAATTAAAATTTTAAAATATGGTTTTTTGTTTATGTATTAAAACTTTATCACGGAAAGCAAATGTATAAAGAATGCTTTCAAAGACACAATTTTAGAGGTTTTAATATTGATATTTTGATTTTTATTTAAAACCATTTTTTTTATTTCATATAAACATAACTGAAAACTTAGAAGGCTTACTCAGTTACCCGAGTAAGTTAATATACACATTCTCCCAAATTTTAATGTAGGATTCTTAACAAATGTAATACCAATAAAAAATGGCTCTTAAATCAAATCTCGTCGAACATGAAGTTGTCACAATTCCAACCGAATGTACTCTAAATATTTCCAATAATTGCAAAAAAAAAAAAACCCACTTTATATAATCATTCCTTTCTCCATTTAATATAAGTTAATACTTTACATAAACTACAAAAAAAAATCTGTCAACACTCAAAAATAAAATACTGAAATTTTCACATCAGAATTGGTTTCATGTGGATATTTTCTTGCCGCATTTTTTTCCGTTCCGCGGTAGCTTAGTGGAAAAGTGATTATGATCACGAACTCACAGTCAACGTTTTTTCCATCACTCCTGGATTCGAATTCTTATACCACTAAACACATCACACTCACTAAGTAAGTCTGATGCATATAAAATTGTCGGGGCTTATGGTCCTTCCCTGATATGGTGTGGAAATTTGGAATGGGAGTGCCAATGCAGAGAGGTCGTCCTCGTCACTTGAGCGAGGTTCGAAATTCACTCAAAATTTTAAAGCGTGTTGCTTCTATGTGTGACGGTAATAAATAATTAATCGATCCAGAAAGAAAAGAGAATTGATGCAAATCGATAGTAATAATATTGAAAATGTAATTAATACCAATTCGTGTGTCATAGTTTCGTAATTATAATTTTGTAATCCCTCTTCCGTTAATTTCAGGTAAATTTTAGAAAGTTAGACATTAATTAAAAAGGAGATGGACCTCTAATGGAGATAATATAATGGAAGCTTGTAATTGAAACACATAAGACAAACATCTTTGTAGATAGCTTTCTATTGGATTGATAGATGGACTGACTGTTTGTTTATGTCGTTCTTAGAAGCAACACGACAGCTATTGGCAACGTACCTCGTAATTTTGAGCCTCAGTCAAGTGACGAGGGAGGGTGACACCGGAGCTGCAAATTCTCTTACCAATTTTTTACACAATGACTTCGGAAAGACTTCAACTCTCCATCGTTTTTTCGTACACCAAACCTCCTACATGGACTTTCTTTAGTGGTATCAGGACTTGAATCCACGAATCGACGAAAACAATGCCTGCCTCGAAATTGGGTTGATAGAAAAACCCGCGAGAACAAACCCCTTTCTTTTGTGGTTCACTTCACCTTTTCATTCTTTGCGTGTTTTCTTTGTTCGTTGATTGATTAGTTGGTTTTGTGGGATATGAAATAACAAACCCTATTATTCCCCTTTTCGTTCCTTTTGTATTGTTTCCTTTTTCCGCTGTCGATTAGGCTATATGGGTTTATAAATAGGGAAAAAATAGTATGAGAATATTAGTTTAGGAGAAATGAGTTTATAAAGTAATCAATAAAATATTTGGGTGTTAAAATATTTTAAAAATATGGTAGATCCGCTGTGAAAAAGAAATTAAAACTGCTTTTAGTACATCCAAATGTTTCCTCTGCTTTAGATTATTAATATTTAATTATATTATTTATACGAATATCATCCAACTTTCATATTTTGATGTTTTTGTAACTGTTCTCTCTGTTTGATAAACTTGCTTTTTAGAGGCATGTTAAATACTTTCATGATTAACGATGGAATTCGATTTCAATTATCTGAAATACGGTTTGTTGAACAGAGTTTTTGAAGAAAAATGGCATGTTTAACTAAACCCATTTGTAGTTTGTGATAATTGTGTGATATAAACAAAAAGGAAATGTATGATATAAATGATAGTATAAGAAATATCCAAAAAATAATAAAAAAAAATTACAGAAAAAACATTTAAAATACGAAAGAAAAGCGTAATTTTGAAAAGGAGTTCAGATAATACTTACCGTGGCTTTGTCGTTCAAATCTCTTTAATAATTCATAAGACACTTGCAGTGGTGCCTTCACAGATAGATCGTTTTACACTTCGCTGGTATACACG
>BMAW01005018.1:0-16684 GCA_019974015.1 Nephila pilipes | reverse complement strand
GGAAAGCCTTGCGTATGCCGACTCGCAAACACACATACACATCACACACACTCATCCCCCCATATATATATATATGTTTATATATATATATATATATATATATATATATAATTTCATATAAAAATAATTTAATTTCTTAATTTTTCTTATTCTATAACTATCACAGTAAAAAGTTAATTTGTATTTCCTGAGACCATTCCAAATTAGCTTTTAGTTAAAGCAATCACGCGCTCGCAAAACCTGCCAAATCTACTTTTCCCACGGATTCAGACCTGTAAGGATAATTCCTTCTACACTGTTTGTCTTCTACTGAAATCCATGAGAATCCTTTCTTCTCATAACACATGATTTATAAAAAATCTCAGCATATGAATTCATAGTAAGGTAAATTACTCATTTTACACTGTGGCCATTAAGGTGTTAACCATGCTTTTGATCTCCTCAAATTATATATAAAATAGCCTCTATCTCTTCATTCAAAACTAATAAGAAAGACTTGATTCGAATAATTCGTCTTGATTTACAGCCATGACTTCTGATATCCTTCTTACTAGTCAATTAAATTTATGCACACACATATATACATACACACACACAAACACACACACACACACACATATATATATATATATATATATATATAATTTAAAAATATATATATCTTAATATTTGATTAAAAACATTTTAATTGGAAAGCTTTTATATGAAGAATGTATGTAAAACAATTGTTTTTGAAAATAATTAGTAATTGAGATATCTCGTCTTTCAAATTTTTTTTCTTTGTTTATTGTTTCTTTTCTTAAAATTACAAATTGAATTTTGGAGTAATCCTTTTATATCCACAAGATGCATTGTGGGAGGGTTGGTATCATAGTATTAGTTTAACCCCACAATTCAGTCCCCAGTCTGAATATGCATTTTTTGTTTTGTTGGGAATTCAAATTTTTCATTTAGTTTCAAATTTGATTCAATTTTTATTCATTTTTTTACGTAGTCTTGTAAATGTTTTCTTGTTGATTTTGGATATTAATTGTTTTCTTACTTTTATGTTTTTTAATGATAAATTCATCGCTTTATCTTATATATATATATATATATATATATAAATACAGTATTGTATGCTAATAATAATAAAGTACAGTATTGTATGCTCAAACAATTTTAAAATTTTAATTAAATTAATTAATGTAGAAACGTTATTATACAACTAATTTTATTGTTAACTTTATCTCATTAATCATATAGAATGATAAAACATTTTATAATAACTAGTACTCTCCTTTATTGGATTCTGATGATTTTCTTTCCACTTATATGCGGTTTCGGTACAAAATTACAATATCTCTATAAATTCAAGTAACTAATTTCCTTTACTTTTTACAGGTTATGACTACAGTTCATCAAGTATGCATACTTTTTCCTCTTTTTCTAAGAGTAAAATATATATTCTTAACTAATTATATAATACCTGATTATTCAATTCAAGGGGTGGAATGTGGGCTGCTTTGAGTTAAACGTAAAAAAAAGATATATTGTACAGCAAAAATTTCGGTTCAAAAAATAGAATTAAAATGCAATCATCGGTCTGTAACATCATTTATTTATTATAAATATGAGTGTTTCGTATTTGTATAATATGTCAGAATGCTCTGAAATTTGATTATAAACTAAAGTTATAAAAGCAGCAAAAATAATAAAAATATGTAATAAAGATTTTATGAAAAGTATAAATTTAATTTACCAAACGATATCTTGAAAAAACAATTATAAATTAGAATTTTGTACATTTGAAGACATCTTCTATAATGACTTCGTCTACTTTGACTTCATTTAGTAGAATATAGCGCCATCTAGTAGACAGACACACACACATATATATATACTGGTGTTCAAAATTAAGTATATTAAATTTGTATTAAATTTGCATATTTTGTAATACTTCATGAAAAGAACTGAACGAAATGTATAAATACTGTTTCGAAAAATAAAATGCAAATCTTGTTCGTCGAATACGTAAGCGTGTACGTGCATGGGGGGCGAATTAGTCGAGAAACACTATTTATAAGCGCGCGTGCCAAAATCCGCATTTCGTTCGTTAGCGCATTTCGCTGAATTTCTTGACGTTTTTTGGCAACAATCACTTAAATTAAAATTTAAACAGTAAATGTATAAGGACCAACATTTAGAAGATGGAATGAGGTGGTGAATTGTGGGTAGACTAGAAGCAGGCCAGTCTCAAATCCAGATTTGCAGCTAATTCGATTTAACGCCCAGCTTCGTGTCCAACTTATGGAAACAGTTTAAGGATACCGGATCCTTCGAGAGAAATCCTGGTTATGGTCGTTCAAGAGCCATGACTACCAGAGAAGATCACCATTTGTCCATTATAGCCAGGCGTAATAGGGATTCTACAGCTTCTCAGATCTCTCGTGAGTTCTTTGCGGTTACAGAAACTATAGTTTCGAGGGTGACTGTTTTCAGAATACTTCGTGAGAGAGGCTGTTTGCAAGCAGACCTGTTGTTTGCTTCCTACTCAGTTCTGCGAACAGGAGAGTCAGCTTAAAATGGAGCAGAGATCATAAAGATTGGAGTGTGAATCAATGATCTCTACAATGATGAGTCCTGGTCGAGGCTAACCAGTGAGTTTCGCCGTACTTTCAAATGGAGAGAACTAGGAACCCACTACTTGCCTTCCAATGTCCAAGAATTCGACCATTACGGCAGCGGAGGCTTGATGGTCTGGATAGGCATCATGTTGGATAGCCGCACACATCTCTATATCTATGAAAGAAGTAGACATTGCGACTCTTGAGAGGTATAGGGAAGAGTTCTTGGAGATCTATATCTGCCTTTTTATGGTTCCAATTGGTCCTGATTTTCTTTTAATGGATGACAATGCGAGGTCACATAGATCTCAGCTGGTCTACGAATTTCTGGAAAGAGAGGATATTCACTATATGGATTGGTCAGCCAGATCTCCTGACTTCAATCCTATAAAGCATGTCTGGGACGCTCTGGGGAGGGAATAGCAATTCGCAAGCCCCTTTCAAGAAACATCCAAGACATGAAAACAGCGTTGCTAAACAAGAGGGACCAATTGACACAGGAACACATAAACTCCCTTATTACCAGCATAAAATCACGTTGCGAGACCTATATATCTGTAAAATTGGAAGTTAGGACCATATCCCCTACTACCCCATTTTTTTGTTCCATTCTGCATTTGTTGTTTCATACCTCGTGACTCTAAGGATCATGCGTGTATATTATAACTGTTGGATAGTTATTTTTTTGTATTATATCAACCCTATGTACACACTAAATTGTATAAAAATCTTTCCAGTAGTTCTAGAGTTAATCGAAGAATTCTCTTAATTTTGAACACCCGTATATATATATATATATATATATATATATATATATATTAATATATATATATTAATATAATTCTTCTCGCATTTTAATTTTTCTCTGTTTCATGAACAAAAATCACAAAACATTTTATAAAAACTAGAAACTGACGATTGCAATTTTCTAGATATTTATGTACTTTTCAGATGTATGTTGAGTTATTAGATATTGAAATTGCTTTTCTTTTATAGGTTCTGATTATTCTTCACCAGGTATGAATTTGTTTTCTATTTTATAGTGAATATTCTATTTTTCTTTTCTCACTTCTTGGTATTCATTTCGAGCGATTAAATGCTATGTAAGTAGGCTTTAAATAATCTTTTGATGAATATTAACTACTATTTCTTCTTCTAAATTTTGTGAGGAATACTTTTTGAAATTTTTTCAAACAACTCTTATTTGATCCATTTACCAGTAAACGATAGAAAAATTAACAACGTTTGTTTATCCAAATTTCTTTAACAACTCGATGAGCAATGTTGCTAAGTGATTCTTTTCATGACGTTTCTTTCAAGATTTTTCATATGAGTAAATTTAAGCAAATGAGATAACTATTACAGTTATGAATAGCATTTCATGTGTAGAAATTGTCTGAATGACCAGTACTTTTAAAATGAAATGTCTTCTTATCCATTGATTTATTTTAGCTATTATTTCTACTCATATATTTATTGATATTTGTACAGTGATTATCAAATTGAATTTTCTCCACTTGTGGCAAGTAAGATTTTACGTTACGCTAAACAAATGAAGCCTAAACAAACTTTGACGTCATCAAATTTACTATGATGAAATCATATCACAGGAATGATATATAAGCAGCGTTCAAAACAGAAAGAAATATCCTAGAATTTCGATAATAAAGATTAGATTGGCTTCTTTTTTTATGTGCTAAGAATAACTAATTGTGACTACTCCACAAGAGTTTATGAAATGTACTCGAAGTTTCCACGTTGGGTTCTCCTCCTGACACCGAGTCCCCCTCAATAGATAATGCACATTATTGAACATCCGAAACTATCTGAGCAGTACCGACCAAATGCGAAGTTTAAACAGCTCTCTCATCAACATTCTAGATGGATTCCTCTAATTTTGTTTTAGACTAGGATAAAAAAGCCTGTCAATGGAATATCATTTGAGGATGATTGGGTGGTAAATAGCTTAACATAGTGCGAGGAAAGCCTTGCGTATGTGACTCGCAAACTTACACATACAATCACACGCACTCCTCCCCCATATATATATATATATATATATATATATATATGTATATATACTGAAAATTTATGAAAAGAATAATTTAAAATATTTAAAAGACAAAATCCATAAAGAAATGCTAACAATGAAAGAAAAATAACTGAAAATATGAGACCAAGCAAGTACAATATACGGACTGAGGACTACGATTAACATGAGAGTTAAACTAGTTAATGGTACCAACCTTCCCCTTTTGCAGTGTGTGGAATTACAGACAGAAATCAAATTAGCAAAAACGTTCATAATTAGAATCTAAAACAAATTCAGCGACAAAATCACAAAATCAAAATCTATAATTCCTGGTGATGAAGCTGTTGGTGAAATCAAATTTACAAAAATTCTGTAAAAAAAATGATATATATATCATATATATATATATATATATATATATTCTCATAATTTCTACTAAAATGTTAATTTCTTAATTTTTCTTATTCTATTAACTTATCACATTAAAAATTCATTCATTTCCTGAGACCATTCCCAAATTAGACTTTTAGATTAAAACAATCACCCCTCTAAAACCCTCCAATCTACTTTACCCACAGTTCAGCCCCTTAGGATATTCCTTCACTGTTTGTCTTCTACTGAGTCCATGAGAATACTTTCTGCTCATAACACATGATGTTATAAAAAAATCTCAACATAATTCATATAGATCCCAATTTCTCTGCTTTGGCCAGTAAGGTCTAATCGTGCTTTTGATCTATCACATTCCATATATAAATGCAACTTACTCTCTTCATTAGAAACAGATAAGAAATACTTGAGTTGAATAATTCGTCTTGATTTAGCACCATGACTTCTGATATCCTTCTTATAGATGAATTAATTTATCACACACGTATATATATATATGCTAAGTATATATATATATTCTAATCATTTAATTTAAAAAAGTTGGTGGAAAGTTTTCGGTGAAAGAATATATTTTATTTGTTTGAAAAACACATTGTTTTGAAAATAATTAGTAATTGAGATATCTCATAACTTTCAATTTGTTTTCTTTGTTTATTGTTCTTAAAATTACAAAATTGAATTTTGGAGTAATCTATTTTTACCCAACAAGATGCATTGGGGGGAGGTTTGGTATATAAAACAGTTTAACCCCACAGTTCAGCTAGTGTGAATGTATGTGTTTATTGTGAGACATTCAAATTATTCATTTAGTTTCAAATTTGATTCAATTTTTATTCATTTTTTTTACGTAGTCTTATAAATTTTTTCTTGTTGATTTTTGATTTTAATTGTTTTCTTATTTTTATGTTTTTTAATGATAAATTCATCGCTTTGGCTTATATATATATATATATATACCCGATTTTATTTTCACTGTGGTTTTGACTTTGCTCCGATTAAACATTCCTCATAGCATAGTACCAACTTTCCTATAGCCTCGTCACAGAGGTAGCCCCTGGCCAGTTTAGCATAGAAGTTAGTGTTCAGTTAGCTCTCTACATTTAACGGTTGATGTTTGTCTTTTTCTGTCCTTCCAATTAGCATTTCGTGATGGAAATCGAAGGGATATATGTCTGGGCTGTACAGTGGATGATAAATCACCTTCCTTTGAAATACGTGGCAAAAGCGTCTTTGTTGCAGCTGCAGTGTGAAGTCGCTCATTGTCATAAATAATGACAACATCTGATAACAACATTTCTCTGCCATTGTTCTGCATTGCTCTTTGTAGGCATTCAAGAGTTACTCTTCAGTGATGTTCGTGCCACGTTCCTAGAATTTCATTAACAGAACATCTTTTCGGTCCCAGAACACAATAGCCATACAATTTCTGCTGGAAAATTTTCTCTTGACTTTTTTGGTTTAATAACGGAGTGAGAATACGTCTATTGTATGGCGTGCTCTTTTGTTTCTCCGGTTGGGTTCTATGTCTCGTCTTCCGTGTAGAATTCCTTCAAAAAATCATTTCCATCAAGGTAGCATTGGAGAAACGGTAAGGCGGCAGCCTTTTTCAATGTTTTGGGATGGATGGACAACATTTTCGGAAACTATCTCACAACCAGTTAACGGTACTGGAGCCTCTCACTCACAATCTTATAGAGAATTATAGGAAAACGTGTCATTCCACAAAGAAATTGTGAACCGACGATTTTCTCGCATTGCCTGATCCAGTCACTGAACGCAAGATTATCAGTTTTCACTTGCTATCATCCATGCTCGCTTACAAGTACGTCCTTCATCAAAGCATGCTCGACTGCCGTACTTTATTATCAGGAGACTTTTTCCGTTCACATTATTCCACTCATTGATGAACTTTGGCTGAGTTACAATTCTCAGCATGCAGAAATCGAAAAACAGAACGCACTTCACTAAACGGAAAACCCTATGGTTCAAGGCATATTTACGTGCTTACTGAACACTCAGGAATGACAACTGCAACTGACGCGATCGGCGGGATTACTAGAGACTTCGCGCAACGCAACATTGGACTCTCATTTGTGTTTCCATTTCGCGACTGATCGGACCTTAAAAAAGGCAGCTCTTTCATATCTATGTATTATATTTAAACGTAAGTAAACTATATATATATATATATGTGTGTGTGTGTGTGTGTAATATTTTTTAATTTAAGACAGCAAATGAGCAATTGATATTTTTTTACAGATTACGCTTATGGTGGTGGTAATCTATTTCCTTATGGTAAGTATAACTAAGCTTGATGAATTTAAGTTTTTTCGTTCAAATTATCTTCAAATTACGTTTTAGAACGAGTATCACTTTAGAAGAGTTTGGGTTGTATGTTATGTACTATTTAAGTAATATTAATGAACTACTATCATTCCAATTAATGAATGAAAGTTTATTTAGTTTATTCAATTATTTCGTATCTGTTGCAATTTGCTATGGGTCCAAAATCTCTATCTGCTAACAGAAGGAAGAAAAGTGGAATAATAAGTATATTTGATCAAATTTATATGAGCAATTCGAATTTGAAACAATATTAATCGTGTTTTTAAAAAACCCTACAAATCGTAAGATGAAATTTCAGATAAATATAAATAGATAAGAGGAATTTTAAGAAATAATGTCTTAACATTATTTCTTAAAATTACCCCACTTATTTGATGCATAAAGTAAGTTCTATCGTATAATAAAAGTGTGACATACATTTAATGCGAAGATTCCTTCAATAAGTCTTCAGAAATTCCTAGAGAGGGTGATCGTAGCATCAGAAATGGTTTGTCTTTAAAAAGCATCGAGACTCACAAGACAACTCTCTAGCTCTCAGTTACTCGTATTCGAAATCATGCCTTTCGCACCTCAAAAATTCTTTTTCATAACTTTTATGGTCGATGAGACAATCTTCACCTTTTTTTTGGAAATAATTCAAAAGAAGCAACGAACGTTTTGAATTTTTTTTTTATTTACGGTGCATAATGAGGAATCTAGATCTCACCAATAATTACAACTCGACGTGACAGTAATCAAATTTTGTTTTGGCCCTAAATAACTACTAAAGCACCACTAATTTATGAATAAATGTCAGATTGGTTTCGATTCGGCTTTACAGATGGAAGCACGCTATGGTACATGTTTACTTAAATAATGCCATCTGCTTTCAAACACAAATACTTTTTGAACTGCCCTCGTATACACTCCGGAGAATTTGATAAATAGAAATATAATCAGAATTTGTATTGTATTAAGCAATACTTCCTTAAAATAATTCATACACAAGATAATTTAAGAAATTAAGGATTCAATTATATTTCTAATAGATGAATATATTTTTTCTAATCAGGTGTACATTTAAAAAAATAAATTTTAATATTAAAGTGCACTAAAAATAAACTTTAAATGCTAATACTTTTGCTTCTCACCATAATACCATGTATCAATGTTAAAAAAATTCATGAAGGACTCCAATTTTAAGATAAGAATTTTATGGATTGCATAGATATTAATTATTGTCTACTATGATTGGAAATGTTATGGTACGGTTAATAAATGAGTAATCTTGAACTTTGTTGAATTGTCACTATAATGTGTTACCTTTTAATCTTTGAAAATTCTCAGAAAAGAAATTGTGACTTTCAATCTCATATTAGTCTAAACAGTAAAATGTTTAGCTGAATTAACCAATTATAAGGATAAACACAATTTGGGATTTAAGAAATATATAACTATTGTGTAATTGTTTCTCTTTTCAATGCTTTTAAATTTATGAAGCATTTTTTTTCAATTGCTCTATTCAATTCTCTTATAATTTTACCTTTTTCAACACGTAGTGTGGCTATTAAAAACGAACGTGAGGCTAAAAAACTTTTTATTTTGATGTCATACATAGTTACTCATTATCACCTTTAATATACACACCTCTTCTATCCCTACAATGCTATATGTGAATCATCTATTGTTCGAAACAGTGTCGGAAGTCTGCTTCTGTCAGCTGAATTCCAGACGATTGCCGCTTTCTCTTTTACAGTTTCAAAGGAAGCAAATCTTGTTGCTTTTACTGAGAATAAAGTGAATGGTCGAACACTGGGATGCTCAACTTAGCTAGAAACCTCTTGACAGATAATGCGGAATGACTTGTGTTTCCACATTTTGGTTTGTTTTTTCTTTATCCTTACACAGAGTTCACTAAGAATGGGAATGTAGTAATGTTGGTTAATAGTTTGAACTTCAAGAACCCAGGGAAGGTTCAATATGTCATTAATATCTTAAAAAACAATCCCCATTGGTTTGAATTTTGATTTGCTCTTCGAGATTTTTTGGCTTTTGGTGAAGATGAGCTCTTTTAGTGCATACATTAGTGCTTCATTTCAGGATCATAAGTAAAAACCCACGATTCGTCACCCTTTATTATACTTTCCAATAAAATCGGGTCATTTTCAATGGCATTCAAAGCGTCAGTACAAACAAATTTACCGTACAGATTCGTTATCAATTTCTTAAGCCTCAGCAATCTCACGAATCATTTAACCGATGGTCAGATCGAACCAGATGTCCGAATTTTTCGATATTGTTATCCGTTTTTGACCAGAGCATCAATTATCCTCAAAATCTCCTTGGCCATCTTGAAAACGCTTGAATCACTGAAAAAAAAACATGCACGCGATAAAACGTTCTTTGCCATACGCTTTTTTGAATAAATTAGCAGTCGCGGTTTTTTCAAGACCCTTGTGAATTTTCACTGCAGTTTATTTGCATTATTGTAACACTTATCATTTTTCCGGCGAAATAAAAAAAAAACTCTTATGCGAATGAACAGTACGGCTATACAGATCTGTTTACAGAAGTGAGAGGCACTGCATTCGAGCTATCGGCCGTTGGTGTTTGGCACATGCATACTTCTTCTGTAGCAGCATCAGTCTCGCTATTTAATAGCCATACCTCGTATGCTGTTAAATAAGTTTTAAATAACAATGGATTTCTAGCACTCAGATATGTATTGATAAATTGGAAATATTTTCCATTGCTTGTTAGTAAAAACAAATAATCGAAAAATTTAACTTCTCAAAATGAATTTCATCATTACTAGTCAAACATTTTATATTTAATAATTCGAGATAAAAACCAACGTTTTTAAAAACAACGTTTTTATATGGTGGCAAAGTTTATTACAAAAATTATTGAAATATTAGTTAAAATTGGTCACAAATATCTAAATATTGCATTGTTAGGCGGGTAAGAACGGTTCATAAAATTTCAGAGCACTAGCTTGATGGGAAGTTGGTTAAATTAACGATAGAAAATTTGATGACACACTGATACACACACAGACAGACACACACCAAGAGAAATACATAAAAACGTTAAAACTAACTAAAATTAATTAATTCATCCGGTAAATAAATGGTTGGAATTCAGTTTAACCCAACCATCCTTGGCGACAAGAATTATTTGGCGGTATTTTGCCAAATGTGGCTACCCTGTTCCGTTTTACGGATTTAACGCTCAGCCCAAAAAAATCGCCAAGTTTGGTGCCAATTTTTGAAATCGTGCCAAGTGGTTGAAATAAACTGCATTTTTAAAGAAAATATTAGTTAAAACTTGTCGCAAATGTCTAAATATTGCATTGTTAGGCGAGCACGAACGATTCCCAAAATTTCAAAGCTCTAGCTTGATGGGAAGTTGGTTAAATTAACGATCGAAAATTTGATGACACACACACACACACACACACCAAGTGAAATTCAGAAAAACGTTTTAAAAAAGAAGAAAATTGTACGTTGCAAATGGATTTCTTTTTGAAAAAAGCGTACCAAAAGTGTTTATTTACTTCAATTCCGAAATTTTATAACGATTTTCATTATAATTGATTATAATTTCTCGTATTTTTGTTTTATTTAGTTTTGCAATAAATAATGTTAAATTAAATTTTTTTCAGACAGCAAATTAAAAAAGAATATTTTGATTGGAAGAATATGTCTATACCATTTTGATCAAAAATACTAATTAAGAGGAAACATTCTTAAAAAGATTAAGTACTTTGTATATTCAAAGCACTTGACATGGCAGAAAACTGTTATATTAAATATATTTTGTTGTGAACGATTGTTGATTGCATAAAATGCTTATAATGAATAAAATTCGTTAATGGGTAGATGTTTTTGCTTTACAGTAAACAACTTCAAAGTTTATTCATCAGTTTAGTTTAGTTTATCATATTTGCGTGATATATATGGTATTTATTGAGGCAAGCATTATTGTTTGTTTCTCTATGAGGAATATTTAATGGTTAGAATGCATTCACCTAGCAAGTTGCATCGCTACAAATAGTACTTACACACATTTTAGAATAAAATCAACAACGTTTTAAGAATGTTAAAATTTAATAACTATTTATTTAAATCTTCAATCGATAACCTATTTTATGTTCTACAAGTCTGCACTTATTTTCTATTGTAGACAATTCTTTTGTAAAATTTTACTTTGTTGCTTGCCATAATATTCTTTTTTATTACTTTTCAAGGAATCGCTAATTATAAAAAGCCTTGCGTAAGAGAAGTAGCTCTTTAATGTTAAATAGTTCTGGGTGAATAATGAGTATAAGAGATATGGTGCAAAAGTAGACAAACAACACTCATGTCACAATACATGCATACTCATATGTTACAAAAGTACACATACGATACATTCATTTTTTTTCCATTAACCTATTTTCATATTGTTCAAGAGAATGTGATTGGTTTTATAAGTTAGATTTGTATTTTGACTTGATGAAATTTATTCTCTAGTGAAAAAAATAGAAATACAATTTCTTCTGTTTTTGTAGGACGTAAATTTTTTCTGACTCTATCATGAAATTATGTTAACATCGTTTTTAATAGACATTGTAAGAGAAACCTGGAGATAAAAACCTGAACAATCTTTACTGAAACTTCTCTTTTTTTTCTCTTAATAAGATTTGGATAGTTTATTCACCAAATGTTTGACCATAATTCAACAATTCAGAAAATTACTTTACTTTAAGTTTAAATTTGTCACATTGGAAGTTAAACCTAGACATTTGCAATGAGTTTTAGTAATAATTCTTTTTGGGAAGTAATACAGTTCATAAATTAAATCATTTGGCATTTCATCAAGTGAGTCATTATAAAATACTAACGAGTCTAATCTTAGGGAAAAGACTAAGAGAGTCGTAATACATAATACTCGACACTGCTGACACTGTTGGGTTTCTTTGCAATATCGAATTTGAAAATTGACGTGTGGTGTTATCAATGACACCTGGATTCATCATTATACAATGGGAAGAAAGCAACAATCAAACAATGCGTTGCTTCTGGTGAAAGTGAAAACAGTTCCATCTGTAGAATAGTTATGGCAATAATTGTTTGAGAAGTGAAGGGCATCTTAACCATGCATTATCCAGGAACAGCTAGAAAAGTACAATGTTACAGTGTATGACCCCATACTTATTATTCATTCTAAAGGCGAGTACCTTTCGAACAACAATAATATATATATATATATATATATATATGGGTACAGGTACCGTATTATTATTGATTAGGTTAATAATTTTATTAATCTTTAGTCATTAAATATAGTTTTCCAGTTGTAGTGTTCAGTGAGTACAAGTACTACATGTATGAAATTATTAATAAAGTCAATTTTATATCTAAAGAAACGGATTAAAATATACGATATTAAAAAACAATTTACAAATATACAAAAAAAAAAGGCTGTATTATTTGTTATATGGTCAAAGTTCCCTAAAATCATACTATTATTAGGAAATATAACTATAAAATCTCAATTATTAAATATCAAGAAGTGAATACTGCTTATGTGGAAAACAATTAGAGAACTGGATGTTAATATATATTAATAAATATTATATAATATTAATAATAAATATACAGCTCTGTATTAAAATAAGAGGATATAATGTAAATAAAATTAAATTTCCTCAGACTTTTATTACTTCAAAATTTCATGAAGACCCCATTAAATTTAGAGCTGTTCGTAATTGTTGTAATACTTACAATATAAAAACATGTAAATTATATCAATAGACCTTACAAATAAAATACTATCAATAAAATGAGTACAATTATCATTTTAAATAAATAGTTTATACAAAAAAATAAAGATAAAATTGCTTAGAAAATAGTTTAAATAAAGACTGCGATTTATTTACTATACATAATTATGATTTTGAAGATCTGTTTAATTCGATAGACATATGTAATCTAGTAAAGACAGTATTATTTATAGGAATTACAGTATAAATTAATTTTTCTCTCAGGATAAATTTACCTCTTTAATTCGTATACTTAAAGAAAACTAATAAATATTACAGTAAAAAGCATAACAAACTAAGGATATTCCACAGGAAGAATCTATATGTAAAGGTTTTGTTAATATTTCCTTACATTCTCATGAGCAAAATTCTATTGATAGAAATACAATTATAGATGTACTTCATAGATAAACTGAAAATAAACTTGTCTTTTATGTTAAATATTTAAATATAATTCAGTCTAATAAGAGAAAATATGAAACAGAATATTTAGACATAAAACTCAAAATTTTACATAATAAAATTGTTAGTAATATATATGGCAAGAGTGATAGCTATAAAATTCATTTATTAATTTCTTTAATTAATCGAAACAAAATTATGTGTAGAAGCATGAAGTTTATTAATGATTTAGTTATTTGTAATTTTTATATGCTTTTGGTCGTGTAGAGGAATAATAGATACAATATAACTTATAGATTCGTCTCCAATGTATTTATTCCAGTGACACGTTCTATTTAAATTTATTATATTATTTATTATTTGTTATCGCATATATTTATTATATTATTTATTATTTATTATCGCATATATTTATTATATTATTTATTATTTGTTATCGCATATATTTATTATATTATTTATTATTTGTTATTGCATATATTTATTATATTATTTATTAATTTATGAAACAATTTTATATTCAGAATATTTGTACTTAATACAAATTTTCAAGTATCAGTAAAAATATTTTTCTGCATTTCAAAAATTTTCTCATCAATTGTCGCTCCTATTTTGTTTGCAAACTAAATACGAAAATACGAGTAAAAAAAAACTATTTTCTTTGAAATAAATATTTTTTCAGAAAAAGAAAACTCAAAGCTGTTCAAAAATTTGTTAAGATTTATAATAATACTTTTTTTTTTATAAATATTTTTTTTTATTATTATTATTTATATTTTACAGATAACTTCTTTAATCGTAAGTATGCTGACAATTCTCAAATAGTAATTTATAAGTTAAATAAGATTATTTGTTATTATTTGTTTAGTTTCCATTTCCTTCTCTTTATGAGTTTTCAAATTTTCAATAGATGTGAGAAACTGAAAATAATGAGTTAAATTTTCGTTAAATTTTAAAATTGTATTAACGTTTATTATTATTCTTTTTTCCACACAGCAAACCTATTTGACTACGGTAAGAACGAATTTTTGCAATATGTTAACTAATAACTTAATTGTTCTGCAAACAATGAATTTAAGCTCAATGGGTAGAGTTAGTCAAAATGATTTTATGTATATATCAGAATACGTTTTTCGGATATCATTCGATTCATATCAGTATCGCTACTCGTGCTCTGAAAACAAGTATTAACGAAAAATATTTATGGAACTGTCTTTTTTTAATAAAAAAAAGACTTCAAAATAAATTAGGAAATTTAATAACTGTTACAAAAAGGTACCAAATATAATATAAAATTTCTTAACATACTAGAATAATATATTGGGTTGGCAACTAAGTAATTGCGGATTTTTTTTAGAAAATCAAAGACAATTTTTTCATGGAACTAAATAACTTTATTCTGTAATGTATTGCCCATTTTGATCAATGACATTTTGCCATCTTTAAGGCAGCATCATAATACCACGTTCATAAAACTTCTGGTTTTTATTAGCAAAAAACTGAATCAGGTACGATTTGACATCATCATCATTATTGAAATTTTTACCATTCAAGGGGTTTTGTAAAGATCGAAACAAAGAGTAATAAGATGGTGCAAGATCAGGACTATATGGTGGATGCGGCAAAACATCCCAACCAAGCTCCAATAATTTTTGCCGAGTGACCAAAGATGTGTGTGGCCTTGCAATGTCATGATGGAATACAACACCTTTTCGATTTGTCAATTCGGGCCGCTTTTTTTCAACTGCATTGTTTAATTTCGTTAGTTGTTCAATGTAGACATTAGAATTGATCGTTCGGTTGGGTAGTAAGGGTTCAAAGTAGACAATTCCTTTGTAATCCCACCAAAATGATAACAAAACCTTCTTTTGATGAATATCAGCTTTTGATGTTGTTTGAGTGTGTTTACCTGGCCTGCTCCACGATCCTTTCCGCTTGATATTGTTGTAAACAACCCATTTTTCATCGCCAGATATCAGTCGTTTTAAAAATGGATCATTTTCATTACGTTTCTTTAGCAAATCGCAGCTGTTAATGCGTTGCGTTAAATGCGTTTCTTTCAGTTCGTGAGGAACCCATATATCGAGTTTTTGAACATAGCCAAGTTGTTTTAAGTGATTTTCAATGCATGTATGTGATACATGAAGCTTCTCTGTAATCTCACGTGTTGTACTGTGACGATCCGAATCGATTATTGCTTTGATTTGGGCGTCATCAGCTTCAACTGGACGACCAGAGCGTTTTTCATCTTTGAGTGAAAAATCACCAGAACGAAATTTGGCAAACCAATTTTGACACTGCCGTTCTTTTAAGGCTTCGTCACCATAAACATCACATAACTTTTTATGAGCTTACGATGCGTTTTTCCCTTTGCGGAAATAAAAAAGCAAAATACGACGAAAATGTTCCTTTTGATTTTCCATTCTTCAACGAAGGCTAAGCGAAAACTACGCAACCGATCGAAAAACTTTTTTTACTGATTGATAGTTGAATTGCCAACTATCAAATAACAAAATGTGTTTTACATTTGTACTATGTCTGCAAACCTAAAAATTCAACTGACGCCATCTATGAGTGAAATCCGCAATTACTTAGTTGCCAACCCAATATATCCTGTAAAAACTTTAAAAATGGGTCTTAGCTTAGCCAAATTTAAAGATTATTAAATAAAGTCATATGATAAAGTATATCTTAAAGAAAAAAAAACAATAATATAAATACATGAACTCAATAATTATTTTAATTGTATTTAGAAATTTAAATTTCATATTTCTATGTAGAAATTAGTATTATTCAGAAAATACTCAAAAGAATTTTTTTCGGTATTTTAATGAATAATTTGAGGAATTTATTGTAAAATATTTATTAATTGAACTGATGTGAGGAAATTACTACATGGGAAACTAAAATCTTAAATATTGCAACAAGAACAGAATACGCTTTGTAAAATTAAATCTTGTACATATATATATATATATATATATGTGTGTGTAAAGGAGTTTTACCAGCTTAAAGTTTTTATACACATACAGTGTAGTTATTAATTTTTATAGGTTGATTGTAGAATTTAACGCATCAAAAGTGATTTATATATTTAAAAAATAAATTCCACAATTTGACAAA
>BMAW01005002.1:0-10844 GCA_019974015.1 Nephila pilipes | reverse complement strand
GTATGTTCCTTTCCATTTGATCAACGAAAAAAATTTCTTACATCCAAAGTGTTTCATTGTTTAATTATGTATAAATATGTGTGTGATATTCACTTATTCCTTAGTAAACTAATATATCAATATAAATGCTCTTAAAAACATACATAACAAAATGCTGCGATCAATACGCCGTTCAGAGAGGCGTGCACTTGAGAAAGAGAAAACAGGGAACACAAGTAATCTGAAGTTACCTTTTTCTTAAATGATACTTTACATTAAGTATAAATTTTGTGATTTTGTAATATTTTATTTCTGGGTAGTATATATTTGAAGAAATCTAACAATAGATGTACGAACATTTGGTAATTTTATATTTTACAACAAAAGTATTTATGTTTTTTTAAACACGTCATAAAAGGAATTCACGAGAATACATTACATTTTGTGGTAAATACTTAGCCCCGTCATCTGAGAAATTTAATATCAATTAAAAAAATATCCTTAGCCCAAAACAAGGGATAATTGTAAAAATTTGAAACTTTAAATATATGAATTTTAACCACCACTTATTCTATAAATTTTATGTATATATATATAAATAATTTTGATCACATGAATAAATATATATTTTTCTGCTAAGCATTCACTTATTAATAACACTTCTGATTTGGGAGTGGATTACTACAATAGTATGTGTTCGCAATTCTGCATCCTTATGGGAGACCGAAAACTGGAAGAGTCTACTTAAATCGCAGGGATTAGAGGAATTTCGCTGAGGTGTGAGGGATCGGAGATTTTTCCTTTCAGGAACTTTCAATAATACTGGGTAAGTAAAAATAAAACGTCACAGTAAATCAGAGCTTGCGATTATTCATTCATCATTTTTTGCCCTAACAGGAACTGCACCTTCCTTGTGGAAAAAAAAAAAAAATTGTGTGAATTTTAATATTTTTGCAAATCTTGTGAATATTCTTTTTCGTTGCAAACCCTAAATGTTCGGTCGCTCAAAATTGAGTTTATGTATCTTCTAATGTTTTTGATGGAAAAGCACCAATATCCAAAAGAGATGCTAATGCTCTCAATCTTCAATTTGTTTTAATAGTTTGCATTTTGTATATCATATTCCATATGCTTTCTATGCTATTAAACTGTTATTTCAATGACTTCTTCGAATTATTCTCTGACTATTTTGATGAAAGCCGAACATGTTTTCCCACATTAACAGGCACTCATGATGCAATATGTTGATTCCTTTCTGGTTTTAAATTTTCTCTGCTACTCCTATGCAAATAGAATTCTCACAAACGATGTTGTCATGACACCTGCTACCTCTTTATTCATAAATAATGACATTGTCTTTTCCATTCATAAAACTCCCTGCCAGAGTAAGAAAAATATATTTCAAATTTAAATTTGGATCTTCATAAGATTGTTTGATCAAATCTCTCATAAGATTAAGTTTTATACTGCTTGAATACACACAAAATCAACTGTGTAATACGAATAATATTATGGATGAAATTTCTTTAAGTGGACATTACAGTTCCCTTTCTGTGAAAATGTGAGATTGCATATCTCACAAAGCCCTATTATAGGCTGCTTTTGCCAAATTGCTGGATCAGACATTTTTACTTTAAAAGCTCTAATTAATTATAAGGAATGAGTACGTAGTACTCCTGATGATTATCTAATATTAAAGATTTTCTTCCTGTATTATGAATGAGCCCAGCTGAACTATTGTAAATTTATGAAGAACAATTTATTTTCATTTCTATCAGCGGTACCAACAGAAACAGCTTTCCACTTTGATTGTTAGTGATGAAAACGATAAAAATTCCCACTTGCCGTCAGTCTCTCAAACAATGTATATTCTGAAATTACTGTCTCTGTTTTTGAAGAAATTTAAAAAAAACTGATGACTTTAATATTAAAAGTATTTATTACTGATGATCATGCCTTATTTTTATATATATAATGCATGGTTAAAAGTTTATGGGGAAATAATTTTGTTTACTATGCAGCAGGCATATCTTGTGTGACTGGAAAAAACAAAGAAATGTTAACATCAAAAATTGAAGTATGTCATTGGAAAGTAATTTTAATCAAATTTTTCATGAAATAAACTAAGTAACTTTTTAATGCATGTACAAATAATTTGTTTAAGAATATAAAGATGAAGAAATCAAAACAATAATTGATTATTTTCAAAAAATCTATGGAAGATGACAATTTGGACCAATTGCTAGAGTTCTCGTTGAGTTATTAACATCAACTACTCTAATATGAAGAAGCTAGTGATAAAGTTATAAGGATAGATAATTCTTTTTCAATTGTTCTTAGTGCCATTGCAAAAAATAATAATGGATAGAATTATCTCATGGAATGAGGCAAATTAATTTAAAAAATATTGCTGTTACAACAATGACACAATAAAAGTTTCTCTAAAACGAAAGAATATTTTGCCATTGAAAAAACACCTATCGTGATTGCAGCATTATATGTTACAATTGTAACATATGCATCCATTCCCTCACTTGTACTTATATTGATTATTCCATAAGATTTCTTATTTGCAAACATATACATTTTGTTTGTCAAAAATTTAAAGACAATATCATTTCTTTTAACAAAACAATACTGATACAACTGATGAAAATTTGCTTGTAATAAATGAGGATGCAAACCATTTAAGACTAGAAAAGGAAGCAATCTTTAAAGAAACTGAAAAGTCTGTTGTTAACAATAAACTTGATGAACAAGTCTCTTTTTCAGCCAAGATACAGACAATGCAGAATCAGTTTGCTAGTGTTAAAACTGATGAAGAAAAATTATACAATAAAAACTATGGATTCTTTTACAAATGGTATACATCTTTCAATCCCTGGAATGTCTCCTATCATTACTAAAAATTTCCAGTAAATAAAAATATTACATATCAGAAACTACAGCAAGAAGAGTCAAGACTATCTAAGAAGCAAATAAATTTAATGTAAAATATTTTTCTTAAATAGATGACTAATTATATTATGTAAGATTACCTATATTTATAATCAGTTTTTTTAATATTCATTGAGATATGAAATCATGTCAAACTGTTATTCAGTTACCAGCTACGTGCAGGAACAATTATATTTCTTTCAGATCTCAAGCACAATCAAATATACAACATAATTTAATATTTGAAATAGCTACATGGCTGGTTAGAAAGAGGCAGTCAGAAAAGTATACAAAAGCACGGAAGAGCGCGAGAAGCTTGAAAAAAATTATATTGAAAGATGTAAACAAAAATACTTTGGGACTTTACCATGCCCCTTTTTTACGAATGCAAATAATTGTATGTTATTTTTTATCAATACTTTTCTAAAACTAGTTTTATTTCATTTCATAACTGTAACATTTTAGCATTCTTTTTTGTCACTAAAACTTTCATTACAAGCGATTTGTTGTTGATATATCATGTTTTATTTGTAGTGTCGATATCAAGTTAATTATTAACACATTTTATAATGAAAAAAAAAAAAAAAAAAAAAAAAAGACATTATCTAGAATTTCTTTCATTATTGTTTCAGCTGAATCTGTTGAAGCTTTTAGTGTTTATTTTTTTGAGAATTGAAGATTAAAAATGCCTCGCGTAATACGGCAATGTCATTTTAAGCAAATAAACAGTAAACATTGGTAGTGATGCTGAGAAAAAGCTGATATTACAGAAGAAAAATTTGCTTTTCCTAATATCAGAATTGAACAATTATTAATGTTGAAAAGACTGATTGCTCCAATAATTTCCATTGATTTCTTATTTGTAAACTAGAATGTGACATTAAACTTGAACATGGAAAAAAGTTTGGATCTTCCTACTCTAAATTTAATCTGCATTATTGTGCTTCTAAAGTTTGTGTTATAGAAACATTGAATGAAAGGCAAACATATACTATTCCCTGATATATCTATTTGTGGGTTACACAAGCATTCTACAACATAGGAAAAGGTTATTCAGCCATCAAGAAATTTTGTATGGCCGTAAATATCTTGCATTTTTCATCGAGGACGTCAGCAAATGTACTAAGCTTCTTCACAAAGCCTATGGTGTTACTGCAAAGACTATGCTAAAAGAAGTACATACTGAAGTACGAAATGTATATGAACTACATGCTGATGTCCCATTTGGCGACATAAGTGTTTCTTTCGATAGTATTTGGATGACACGAGGCCATACATCTTTAATTGGCATCTATTGTGTCACTTATATACATACAGACTATTTCATTGACTTTAAAGTTATCCGCAAAGTATGTCGTCATTGTTCCATAGCAAAAAGAGAACTTGGAGAGTCAAGTGCAGAATTTCATATGGGGTTTGAAGGGCATAAGAATGAGTGTGATATCAATCATACCGGTTCATCGTGTTCGATGGAAATGGAAGTAGCATTGATGCTGTGGGAAAGATCGCAATCATTAGGATTTCGATATTCTACCTTATTGTCTGATGGAGATGGTAAAACTCAATTATTTATCTGAAAGAAATATCTATGGGGATATTGTTCTGATAAAAAAAAAAAAAGAGGAATGCATAAACCATGGGAGTAAAAGGTTAGGCACTGCTTTATGGAATGCTGTGGAGGAATTGAGAAATCGAGGCGTCTCTTTAGGTTGGAAAGGTTATGGAACTTTGAAAGAAACTACTATAAGGAAATTAACTACTTATTATCAGAAGGCCATATTAAAAAAACAAAGCGGGTGCTATTGCCATGAAAAGAGCAATATATGCCACATTACATCGTAGCATTTCCACTGACAAAAAGCTTCATCATTCAAAATGTCCAACAGGTGTTAGTTCAAGGCGTTTTTACCAATGTGCAATAGCAAAGGGAGAAAAACTAGGTTCTCACAAACTTCAAACCAATAAAAGAAAGCTTTTTGCCACATATCCTTCCTATTTACCAACGGTTTGCTTCTAATGAACTCTTAGAAAGGTGTGTCAATTGCCGTACACAAAATGCATTTAAAAGTTTGCATAATATGATTTATGAAGAAATATTTGTGCACAAAGATCTTGTGAAACATGGAGTAACAGAGGCAATTTTTGAATTTAACAAAAAGACTTTACGAAATGGAGACACAAAAAGCTATGTGCATACTTTTTGGAAAATGCACGCATGATCTTGGTGTAATACTGGAATTGAGAAAAAATTGTTTAGAATGTGATGTAAAAACACCAATTATCAGCGTGCACATAAACTGGTAAAGAAGGCAGTTATAAAAAGAGAAACATCACTGATAAAAAAGGAAGGCGTTACATATAGACCAGAATACTTTTAAAGTGTAAATAATAATGTAAATCTGTATCGTAATTTTTTTTCTTTGTAAAATGTGCACGTATAAATTAAGGCAATTAATATCAATTTTTTCATAATGTATTTTTATTCATTACATATTTTCACATGTATATAATATTGGTGATATAGGAAAACAAAATCTTAATAGTGGTTGCATTTATTATTTCACATCATCCTTCATTTTTCATGTTCGTCAATTGCAAATAATACCCTGAAAAATGTTATCAGTTATTAAAATTATCTCATGAAATTTTATGAAAATCTATTATGTCTAAGAAAAACATATAGCTTATGATATAAAAGGGTATTTTAAGTTAACTGAAGCATATATTCTTTTCATTTTTTCAGAGTTATAAATTTAAAAGAGGTTTTCTCAGTTTGTGTTTTTTCGATATATCATTGCATTTAAAAGGCTACTCCTCCCACAAATATTAATCAATCACTTCCATTTTTTCTGTGTGTTATATATAATACATATAACAAAATTAGGGATCCATTTAGCAATTTTGTATACATTTTTTTAAAAAAATAGCAGTGTAAGAGACATCTGTGTTTTTGCTGAATTTTATAGCATGCCAACCAACATTTTATTTTTTTTTCTCCAAAACTAAATAAGCTATTACAAATTCAATCCTTAAAGTTATATAAATATCCTTGAGAATATTACAAAAAATTTTCATAGTAAAAAATTAATAAATTAAGGAGAAGTAAGGGTTTGAATTTTCTAAAAAAAAATTTAATTTTTAAAATTATGTTAACAATGTATTCTAATATATTTTCATGTAAAATCATTTTCTTGAATAGAAACACTAATTAGTTTGCTAACACCAAATTTTTAAATGCGTTAATAAAAAAAATGTTTCAAGGGTACCAAGTCTCTTTAAAGGAAACCAGGTGGGTTAAATCTGAATGCGCATGTCACAAGTGCAATTCTCAGATGAAATTTGCTGCCAAAAATCTTTGACAGATATTCCTCGATTTGCATGAATTTTACCAATACGATTAATTCGAGTAATAACTATTAATAATTTTCTTTTTTTTTTAGTGATAATTACTTTTTATGTAATTATTTAAGGATATTATTTTATGCTCTTTCAACAAAAAAATATTTTGTCCAGAAAATTAATGTATACTTTTTAAAATTATTTAGTTCAGAAATGTACTATATGAATTCATGTGTAACCCTGAAAACAGCTTCATACATTTTGAAATGTATATTTATATTTAATTGATAATCTTATTTAAATTTTATAGAAATAGCAGTATTCTTGATAAAATTGGTTTATTAAAAATAGTATGAATCATAAACAATGGTGGATCCAGAAAAAAATTGTCAGGTGGAGACCGGTTCATTTGTTTTTTTCTTCAAAAAGTTCATAAGAACTAACTGTGTTTGTTTCATAATTTATGTTTTCTTTATCTAAAAATTTACTCTAAATATGAATTCAAAGATCAAATTTAAATTAAGAACTGAAATCATTCAGTACAATAAATTGCTCCAATCCTGTGTTTGGACATAACAATCAACTCTGAAGTAAAACAACAACAAAAATACTTTTAAATTTGCTTGGAATTTCCTTTTCAGGTATGCTATTTTGTCTGTATGTGAAATTATAATGGGAGCCTGTACCCACCCCATAGATTCACCACTGTATAAAAAATATAGAAATACTGGGGAACCCACCTTTCCTATTTGGATAAAAGGAGTAATGCATTCATGCCTCAAGGTTACCTGGAAAATGGTGCCAATTGAATAATATGTAACCTTTTCATTGAATATGTGTATTAACAAAGATGCTATTTTCTTATACAGTGATGAATCTTTCCGTAATGAAGTGTCACTCTTAGTAACAGTTTTTTTTTATGAACTTACAAGCTTTTGTTTATTTCGTTTTTTAATGGATTATGTATATGAAAATGCAGATGTTGAATATTTTCCAAAGCAATAAAAATTTTAATGAGTAGTAAGTTGTATTAATGACAATGAATGCTATTTAAATTTATAGTTTAGTTACAATTGCATTTTTCTTCATTTGTCTACTTTTAAGAATGCATTTCCTATAAAGGAAAAATAATCTCTTTTTCTTTATTTTTTTGTTACAGTTTCTTTGATCTTTTTTGGGATACCTTATTTTTTAAATAAAGTTATTTCGTAATCTTGTCATTTCTACTTCATGCTAGAGAAAACTGCATTTGGAAGAACAAAATTTAAACAAGATGAATAAAATATCATAAAGTAGTGTTTTATTCAAGATATAATTGATGGATTAAAGAATGGCTTGAAACACACTCGCACTGCTTCAAGGGGGTGGAGCACATTTCACTAAATATCTTATCAATTGTTTCCTTCCCGAAATTAATCTTTGAGGAATTTTTTAAGAACATTTCGGTTTCCCAACAGTATTCAATAACTAATATTGCTCTAAGTTATTTAATAATAAATGCTTACTAATCAAATTGTTTTACTGTATTTAATTAGTAGAACTAACACTGATATGTGTATCATTAATTTTATTGTTTAATATTTTGTTAATAAATTCATTTAATTTGTAAAATATAGTATTCTTTCTATTGACATAACCTGCACAATCTTGTTTGTGCAGGTTATGTGTCAGTTATTCCTAAAATTTCTTTTTAGTTCTGGTATGTTTGCCTACCCAATATTAAAATTACATAATTATCAAATAAAAAATTACTACATACAGTTGGCAAAAAAAAAAAAAAAAGTATTAAAACACATAATGAAAATTTGAATTTGAAATAGCTTGTTTACTTGATAGTAACGGGCTCATGTAATGAAATTACAGCATTTCTAGATTGATTTGATAGTTGTCTTTACTAGTTTGTGATTAGTTTCTTTAGAATATAAACACAAACACACCTTTTAAATACATAATTGAAAGTTTGTGCTGTGGATTGAGCAGTCAGTTTCATTATTTGATGGTATAAATTCTAAATAGCAAGGTAGAATAAGCTAAATTCTTCACAAATCCAATGTTTGTAAAGCATTTTAATATCGATCCCATTTTTGAATGGAATTTCAATATATAGAAATTCCATATGATGCATTAATAAACATCTCATTTTTTTTTTTTTTTGGTTTTTTTTTCAATGACAAAACTTTATGTATGCATTTACAAAATAAGATAAATTATATCCTAAAAAATGGACAAAAAAACTTCTTCCTTGATATTAAAAATATTATGAAAACATAGTTTGTTCATAACTTGAAACATAGTTTGTCCATTCCTAATGCATCTTATTCAAAACAGAAAATCAAAGGTCAGTCTAATAAAAATTGCTTAAAAAGCTAAGTTAAGTTCTTATTAACGTCGCACTAGAAGCAACACGAAGGCTATTGGCGACGGACCTCGTAATTTAGAGCCACGGTCAGGTGACGAGGACGACACCTGAGCTGGCACCTCCCTCTCCTAACATCCACACCACGCTAAAGGGAGGACTTTGGGCCCCGAACAGATTTAACGTGCATCAGCCCCGGCTACACGGCGGGTCTTTGGTGGCCAAGGATCGAACCCACGACTGAACGAAAACCGTCGGCCGCAAGTCCACGACCTTGACCACTAGGCTACCTCGAATATACTACTATTTTTGGCGAATCACTAAGGTCAGATGACGTATCTCCGCTTAGAGTAGATTTTTTTTTCAACATAGAAGGTAAAAAATTCCATTTCTGACGCTGGCATATGGTTTTCAAATTCTTCAATAAATCTTATATCTCGGCTTGTTATTATTTTTCTGGTTTTCTTATCATACAGCCGATATGCCTTAAATTTTGTTGAATATCGGATGAAGATGTGTTCGCTTGATCGTGGTTCAAATTTGCTTTTCAATCGTTTTTCAACACATATGCTTTTTGTCTGAACACTTTAAAGTATGAAACACTTGTCTTGAGAGGCCAAAAAAACAGTTCGCATGGAATTGAATTCTTGATGCTCTTCCTAGGCGAGCGTTTACAAACGTAAATTGAACAATTTATTGCTTCCACCCAGAAATTAGAATTTAATACAGATTTAATTAAGAGACATCTAGCCATTTCAACTGTAGAACGATTTGTTCTTTCTGCAACTCCATTTTGCTGAGAGATCATAACAACAGATTTTTCTCATCGGATGCCTTGTTCTGTAACAAAATTTCGAATTCTGATCCGAAATATTCTAATCCATTATCGGTCCGAAATGTTTTAATTTTCGTCCCTTTCTGAATTGAAAAAACAGAATCGAGAAAAAAATTCCTGCAAGAAAGAATCGTATCTATGCGCTAACCCTATTTTAAGGTCATCTTTGAAAATATCGTCGATTATAAGGAATTTATCGATTTCTTTTGTTTTTTTCTTTCTTCGTTGCTTCATAGAATATCAACATCGGACATGATGAATTTTCTTGCATCGAAATTCAATGAGATCCGAGTCTTTAGCATTAAAAAATGTCCAATAATACAAGGATATTTCATGACTTCTATTACTAATTAAACCTTTTCTTTTTTCGCCCTAAATGTTGATAATCGAATCATGATCACGAGCTTCGGTGCCAGCGTTACTGCCGTCGAATCGTGGGTTCGAGTCCTGATGCCACTGAAGACCCACCGTGTAGAGGATGCACATTAAATCTGTTGAAGTTTCAAGTCCTCCCGTTGGCGTGGTGTAGAAGTTTGCGGAGGGAGTTGCCAGCTCAAGTGTCGTCCTCGTCACTTGACCTATTGCAAATATTGCGAGGTCCGTCTCCAACA
This sequence comes from Nephila pilipes, assembly GCA_019974015.1. Lineage (NCBI taxonomy): Eukaryota > Metazoa > Arthropoda > Arachnida > Araneae > Nephilidae > Nephila > Nephila pilipes. Next base: position 787 of record BMAW01005002.1, on the reverse strand, counting down.
CCCTTTGTGTTGCTTCCACGTGCGACGTTAATAAACAGTCAATGGAATTATTTAATGAAGAAAAAATTATCAATTTCTTATTTAGTTACATTTATTGGAAACAGGAATAAATATATGTAAGAAAAAGAATTTGCTTAAAATTCTAAACAAGCTTTCTCTGGTACTGTAGTCTCCCTTAGAAAGTGTTGTTGGTAGCATTTGGAAAGAAATATTTTTATATTTTAATGTAAAAAGTAATCTAAAAAAATAAATAAACACAAAGTGAGATAAAAGTTTCAAATCTGAAAAAGATAAAAGTTTCATCTAACTGCCTTTAAACTATTTTTCTAAAAGCATTATTACAATAATATATATTTTAAAAAACTAAAAAAAAATTATGTTGAACAGTTTTTATAGGGGCAGGAGGAGATTTTTTTTAAAAAATAAATTTGATTGAAATCAATGCATAGTTACTTCACCATTACTAACATTTTATTTCTGCATGAATTTCTGAAATAATATGAGCAATTACTCAGAAAGTTACAAGTCTGGAAACTATTGTTTTTAATAGAAAACATTCAGTAGAAATAAAATTAAAGTATATAATTAGTTTAATTTTAACACGATAAATTAATATACAAACTTTGTATTACAAAAATTAATTCTGATTAAATATCTTAATGTAAACCGTTAATTAATCATGATATTGATTACTTTTATAAATTAAATTTGGTCATCTTCGTAATTAAGATATGGCAACTTTTCTGTTGATAGATGCCCCCATGTTTTCAACTCCCAAATATTTTTT
>BMAW01004995.1:18131-68866 GCA_019974015.1 Nephila pilipes | reverse complement strand
GGGTTACGTATTGCCAACCAATGATACTGGATAAGAATTTCAGCAAGTAAAAGAGGATCTTGAAAGGCTGAGTATTTCTAAACGGTTACTGAAAAAAGGCGTGAATGTCAAGTGAGGAAATCTCGGAGAGTACTATTTTGTTCGGCAATTCTTCCAACATGAGTTTTCAACATCATTCATATTTAATAAAATTGATTTACATGTCATGTAAATGAAGAAGTTCTTTATTTGGAAAGACTTCATTACAAACTCATCTATTTTTTTAAGAATAAACAATTTACTTACACAAACTTCTTTGATGAGATGAATATTTAAGACTCTAGGTACAATTTTACACAATTTGGCGTCATTATTCAGTTTTTTTGTGCCATTTCTTAAATCTATTATATGTAAATCAAAACTAATACCCGGATTGAACAAAACAGATACATCGTTTATTTTATCGCTGTTAACATCTAAGTCGCTTCTCTGTAATTTTACAACTTATTATCTTAGTAGATTTTACTTAAGAAATTCCATCTTACTCTGTTCCACTCGTTTTTAATTTCCCAACTCTGTTCGACAATAAATACGAAGCTTAATACTGTTTGTGTAATTTTCTTTAATCTACATGACTAACAGAAAAGTTTCAGTCTCAATAACAATTCTCTCACCATAAGTCTTTTAACATCCATCTCTCTTCATTTTCCTTTGGTTGCATATCATTTATTAATCATTTATAATCTAAATCACTTCACTACACTTTTATCTTCCTCTAATTTACTTAACCACGTTTAATTTGGATTGGGAAGAAAATGTAATTTTATGCGATACAACTCGATAAAAGTCTCCCAGGTCATTGATGAGAAAATAGTGAATAGCCCAACATCAGAGTTTAACAATACCTTCATTGATAAAACTTAATTTTTAAGTTATAACTTTTCTACCATCAAGTAACTATTTAGAAGCCAGATTATCATGATCTCGTTCATGTGAATAATTTTTAAATGAGTTATTTTCATAACATTAAGGAGAGTTTCTACTGTATCTCGCTACTACGCAATTTTTCATGAAATTATATGAAATGAATTAATACATGAAATTGGTAAAATGTTTGCTATTAAAACAAACGTAATGAGGAATAGAATTTGTTTGTATCGGAAAAAAAATCAATGAAATTTTCTAAGAGCAATGAACAGATATTAATAATTCTAGCGAAGGAGTATTTCTGTATTTTGAAAAAGGATGCTAATCTGGGTTCTATTCTTTAACATTAGTCAAAGGCAGTTGTAAGTAAGTGTAGGGTGTGCAATATCGGAGATCAGTTTATTAGTAAATTACGAATTTTATCCTGTCATTGTTACTGATAATTCTACACTGGTTTAACCGGCAATTCGGTAAATTATTTACAGAAATATAATATCCTTTTTTTTTTACTTATTAGAAGAGAGCAATGAATTTAAGGAGGACTTGATCTACAGTACAAAAGAACGACAAAAAATTTTACATAGTACTTCGAAGAGTTTTTATGACTGGATCTGTATAAAAGGAATAAATACAAGAAACTATTGTGTATTACAGGATTTTATTTACAATTCCTAAATCCACCTGCTTCAATGCACATGTTGCAGTGATATAATAAGGATTTCCATTCCTGTTCCAGTTCACTTTGAGAAATTACCTGCAAACCACGTGTTGTATCTCTTTGTATGGCAGAAAGGTCATCATTATTACGCAATTTTAAATTCATTTTAAAATTTAGGAATAGAAACATATTACAGGGTGCTAAATCAGGACGGTACTTTGGATTATTTATCAGATAGGCGTTATTTTATGCAAAACAATATATGAATAATTATATGAATTATGATTCGGTGTTTTACATCAAGAAGCAAACGCCAATTGTTTATATCTCGATTTTTTGGGTTAATGTGACAAATTCTGGCCACATCAACCGCTTCAAAACATTTAAATAATACTAGCCAATAATTGTTTGCGCAGTTGGAACAAATTCTTTGTAGATAATACCCTTTCTATTGAAAACTCGAATGAGAATTGTTTTCATTGAAATTTCTTTTCTTTTTCTTTCTTTTTTTTTTTTTTTTTTTTTTGGACTGTGGGAAGTTTTTTAACTTTCAATTCATGTTTTGCCTTTTATTTTAGAATCGTATTGAAAATGAAATGTTTAATGTCTTTTAATCATTGGTTCAAAGAAGTTTGGATTATTTGCAACGACTGAAATGATATGTCTGCAATGTGCTCTTCTTTGAAGCTCTGTGTATTCAAATATTTTGCAATATGTGTTTTCGATACTTACCTTATTAAGTGGGAAGATGAGGATTATGTGAAATTTTTAATAAAACAAGAAAAAAGGATTACAATCAAAAATAAAATTGTAGAATTGATTAAACCACCAATACAAACGATGCACATAACACAGTTAGCAAGGATTAAACAGAAATAATAAATGCTGATTATTCCAAAAATTCACTATATTCCATCTCCAGTCACGTTACTCTTGCAATAGTAATTTAACTTATTGATTGAAACAAAATAAAAATAAAAAAAATATTATAATTTTATTCTGGCACAAAAATAAATAAAAATATCAATAATAACGTTGAAAGAGAACTGGAACATTTTCAAAAGGAAAATATAAGAATGATGCATATACAAATAATTATTTCTTTAAAAAATTATTAACCCAATATGTATGGAATCTGAAAGAGTATTTTTCTCTGCGACAGAATTATTTTGTACAAAAACTAAATCAAAATTAAGAGTCCAAAGTATTGATCAGTTGTTTCGAGTGTGCTGATTCCTTCAAGCCTGTTGACTAACGGATCATGTATTCAATTATATATTTTATAATGGCTTTCACTGTGAAAAGATATTCATAAATAAGTTTTACTTATAACTTCTTATAAAATTGTTGAGTTTTATTACATTATTTATGTTCAGATAATACAATTATTTTTATATACTTTTATTATACTATTCAAGAATCAAATACATGTAGCCAGCTTATGACACAGCATTTCTGCAGCTCGGATTCACTCTGACACTCATCCAATTAATAAATGCATCCATCAGGGAAATAAAAGCAACTCCGGAGTCAAGTGAAAGTGAAAATTTGAGCGAAACAGCAAAAAACAGGATGGATACATAGTAGAAGTTGCTGAATCAAAAGAAGGAGGGAATTTTGACAATATGACTGCACTAGATATCCAAGAATTATTGGTAGAAGAAGAAATTGACGAAGCAAGTTTGGTAGAAATGATATCTGGAATCCATGATAATTCAGAAGATGACTACATAGATGAAGACGAATTTAAAAAGTTTACTTACAAAGCATAAGGAAAGATATAGACTTAGTCGAACAATTAGAGACATGTTTTTTAAATGAAGATCCTTCAAATGAAAGGAGCACAAAATTTAAAAGAGAACTTTATAAGTGCTTAGCATCAAATAAGGAACTATATAAAGGTCGTTTAACTGAATCAAGCAGTCTAAAATAATAGAATTTTTGCAAAAGGTAGAGTATGGATCTGAAAATAATGTAGAAAAATATTCAGAGGATAAGGATATCTTTCCAAAAAGAAATCGTCCTCAGTTAATAGTGCTTAGTGATAACGAAGAAAACACTTTTTAAATTCACATAATATGTATTACTTTTTAAGAAAAATTTAATACAGGTAATTATCTAAATTATGAAATTAAAATAGCATGTTTGTTCTTTTAATTTTTGGAACCCAATACCCTCTCCGTACTAGTTCTTTGTTTCGTGTTACACGGATTTGCATAACGCGGCAATTTTTTGGAACGTAACTCCTGTCTCGAACGGAGGTTACCTGTAAAATGTCTTATGATCGGTTTTTTTTTTATTTACACGGCGTAAAGAATTCCCGGTAATTTACCGGTACACCGATTTTGTGTGAAAATCTTACTGAATTAACGCAAAGTAGGAAAGTCAGTGAATCTGTGCTATCAGTATTCCAATGGATGGTCGAGAAGAGAAATTCCTAGGATTGCAAGGACGTTTGTTTCATGACATTGAAAAATACGATAACTAGAAGGTAAAAAATAATTAACATACGAGATTAATTTTCCAAACGTGACTAGTAAGGTAGATGAATAAATCATACGAGTTTTTTTTTTTAAGTGCCTCTCTCGATTTCCAAGCCACCTTGTTTGCTCGCTTTAAAAAGGATCTTATAAAGTAATTACTTTCAATGTCAATTTCTTTTCTGTTTGAGTGAATTCTTCTCTTACGGGAAGCTCTCTCTCTCGGGAGTTGAGGCTTATCTTGTTATATTATCTATCTGCCTTTTTCTATATGTTGAAAGAATTCAAATGTAATGAAAAAAAATAAGAAATTATTTTAATTTTATACATAATCGTCCACTTAAAATTATTGAAATTACTGTTACATTTACATTCTTAAATGGAAGCTTTATTAATTTGCTTACACAAGAGTATCGAAAAAAATCGACCAATCGTTGTAACTATTTAGTTTAATTAACGTTATAAATATTTCATCAACGAAACATCGGGCCATCGAGGGGGGAGGGGTTCTAAACCGTGTCATGTGGGGGGAAGAGAGATGTGGGTGACCTTGAGGTGGCAGTTTCGAACCCTGGTCCATTGGGTCCGAAGGAAAGTTGACCGGCCATTTTTTGCTCAGCGTCTACCAACTAAACAGAAAAGACGTCTCATCTGGCCAGTTCAGTTAGTAGTTTCAACTTCTGACGCTGTTGTTGACGAGAGTTGCTGCATACTCTCCCTCCAGTATCATCGTGATGATACGAAAAGAAATATTGCTTTGTACAGAAGGTTGCTTTGATTTCTTTTCAGCCATTACTGCAATTGATATACATCCCTTCCCTGTTTAATTGAGGTTTTCTTGAGATAATTTTCCATTTGACTCATCGGCTGTCTCGTGTTGAGTGACGGGTCTCGTCGACACGAGCGCCAGACTCGGAATATCACTAGTCGTGATTTATGTGAGGTTATCTTTAGTTAGGCAGACCGAGGTAAATGTTTTTTCGTCGGGGGCATACGCAACCATATAGGTTGTGCTGCCATCTAGTGTTGAAGTCCTGAGTCATCACTTCGGCTCTGGATGAAACATCGGGGGATGTTTTTCTACTCCGTGCCATGTGGAGGGGGAGAGAAATGTGAGTGACCTTGATGCGGCAGCATTGTTTCGAACCCTGGTCCAGTGGGTCCGAAGGAAAGATGACCGGTCGCTTTTTGCTGTGCCTCTATCAACTAGGCTGAAAAGACGTCACATGTTGCTCGTTAAGTTTGGTGTTTTAACTTCTGTAGCTGTTGTTGACGAGAGTCGCTAAAATATAAATGCCGTCCATATCCCTTTCGAGACGAACGTACCGTATACTTATCACTCGCGATCGTAGTTCACGGCCGAAAGTACCAAATACTGGAGAACGAGCTCCAGGCCCAAACGATGTATATTCGCATTCTAAGGTGGAACATTTTCTAAATATCTCTAGATGGCACCCTGTGGCTGAGTTATTCTATAATCAGTTAACCTAACAGAAGCCACTGGGAATTGAACCTGAATCAGCAATGCTTTAAGACAAATAAGTTAACAACTGTACCACTACGACCACAACCCGCATGCAGTGATTCACCAATTATGCCTAACCAGATTGTCCACTACAGTAATTTCTTTTCGAGTATGATTTCATTCGCTTGAACTGGTCTAGGTCTGTCGTCCGTTCTGGTCCATCCTTTACGAAATTATCTGCATGATCGAAACTCTAAACTCTGTGGAAGGCCCTCCTTCCCATATACATTTTGTAGACAAATATCAACTCGACTTTCCTCTTTCGCAGTACTACGTTTGGAGACACCCTTGATCCGACCTGTAGCAATTACCTTGCTTATTCGCAATTACAAATGCAAATGCTGCGTTCATACGATGCAGCCCTTTCTTAGCGCATGTAGAGCATTCTGATTCATCAAGTAACTACTCATGCGCATTAGTTTCACTTTTATTTCGGTGACCCTTATAAATGGCATGCTAAATGCACTCAAGCCTGATGTTCTACAGCAGTTACTGTTAAAGTGGCGCTGGGGATAGAACTATTGTGAGTTATAGTCAATCTAAGAGAGACGTCGAAATCAGCTATTCTTAATGTAAAAAGCTACTGAAGAGATCTTAGAAGAATTCGATCCCTCAATTCCAGTTTATTTATTCACTCGACCCACAAGAAAGTTGATATGGAATAAATTAATATAATATTCTAAGTGTAAATTCTAATTCATTTAGAGAGTTAAACTACAACGAAAGCTACTTTAATTATTGAGTTTTAATATTCAAAAAGAGGAATGAAAATAATTAGTTAGTATTGTAAAGCCTTCCTACTGCCTTAGACTTCCGTCATCTTAAATTACAAACGTAAAGCCTATAACTAAAATTCTAAGCAGAGATATAGGAATTTTCAATAAATTTAAACTATCACAGGTTATGAGTCTAATCACTTATTTATTTATATTATGAAAACAAATGATCCCTGTGGGTTCATGGTTCCTCATTATGTTTATCAGCAAATATTAAATACCAAGCCTACCCCGATACTCGGGTTGGAATAAATGATTATGTAGTTACAACAAAGGTTCAACTTCTACAAGGCAGAGTTTGATCTTTGCTTCAGCAATATCAAATTAAATTCAAACAACTACAAAAATATTCCACACTCTATTCAATTCCTTTTCTCACTCCTGCTTCTCGTCTAACTTCGGCATATTTTAAACACTAGTTTTTTACTCTCGTTTCATTACACTTCTTTAGTGTAATTAATACAGATATTTCGCTTCATTTGATTTGAGTGAGGTTTTTATTTATCGTAATAAAATTTTTAAAAATATAATGGATCCCTAAAGTAAGTATCAGACAATTGCAAAACAATACCCATCATTACAATATCATTGTTGGACCTTTGTCCAACAATGATATTGTAATCATTAAAAGTATCGCATATTGTCTTCATCAGACAATATGCGATACTTTTGAATCAAAATTAGTAATGGTAAGTAAAGAAAATAACCAGCGGAGATTACAACATTATGTATCCAAAACGAGATTATTGTATTGCAGTTTCCGTCAATAGCAACGCTAGAAGTTAAAAGGCCTTAATAACTAACCCGAATGGGAGCCTAGTTGATAAAAGCGCTGCAAACAGCAACAACTCAATTTTCCTTCGGACCAATGCTAAAAGGTTCGAAACCTTCTTGACAATCCAAGGTCAACTAATCACCCCCTCAGCCGGATCGAAAACACCAAATGCCGAAATGGTGATCAAGGACTTGAACACTAGGTGTCAGCATAGCTAGGAACTACTGTTTGCACATGTTCTCGATGTAAAAAATTGCCTCTGTGTGTCTAAGTAAGGCAACTACACATAAATCACAACTAGTGATATTCTAGCTACGGCACACATGTCACAGAAATTCAATACTCACTAGAGGTAGCCAATTATGCCAAATGAAAAATGTCCAAAGCAAAATTGGGTACAATAGGGAGGAAATGTATATGGATAGTGCATTAATTGTTGGAAAAGCGACCTTCTCTACAAATATCAGTTAGAATGTTTCTCTTCGTATCATCACAATTATACTGGAGAGGAAGAGGGCGGCTGCTTTCTTTAACAGCAACGACAGAACTTAAAATGCCATAATAATCAACCTGACAGTGACGTCTGTTTTGGTCCAGTTGCTAAGAACGCAGCAAAAAAAAAAAAAAAAAAAAAAAAAAACGCGACTGGTCAACTTTTTTTCGGATCCAGTGGCTAAACACCACTGGTATTCCAAGGTCAATTTTTTCCTTCCACGGGGTCGAAGATATCTTAAGTCGAAATTGTATTAGTTCAGTAACTGTCAAACTTTTTTCAGCATTTAATAACTTTAAAATGTACAGCACAGTAGTAAAAGAAAATGGGCAATCATAATAATTTTTTCAGGTCTCATAGCACCAGAATAAAATTGACATGACTATTAGTTCAAAATTTACTAAACTATGCGATCAATAAACTATTTCATTAATCAACATAGCTAATTCATTTTTTTTTTTTTTTTTTTGCTGCAGATGCATTTTTATTTCGTATAATTAATTTCTCATCCTAAATTTAGACAAAATTTCAAATTTCTCAAACATTTTAATGTTAGAGGGCTTAAAAATGTATCTGTTATTATGATATGAGAGTCTCAAACGTTTAATCATATGAAAATTTATACTGGGAAAATTTTCAAAGACAATAACAGAATTCTATAGATTGTTATTCTCCAAATCTAAAAATACGAAAGATTTGAAAAAAAGTAAATTTTAATAATAAATACCAACTAATATGTACAGCTTAGAAAATTGAGTCAGAAAGCATTAAAATTAATAAAAGTTTAGTAACTTTATGCCATGAAACTCAAATAACTCTTAATTTCATGTAAACTTTTAATGACATCTAAAAGGCAAACTTTCCTCCAGTAGTTCGAGAAATATGAAAAGTCACACACACGCTCATAATTAAGATTGAAAAGCATGCTGCTTTAAAGACCCATATATAATTTCATGATACTTTTTAATTATAAATCAGTTTATCATAAGGTGTTCGAAAACGAAATATGTTTATAAACAATATATTGTTTTTAAATAAGATCAATTTTTAAATTTTTTATTATATTAAAATAAAATATAATCAATAAGAGAAGTAAAAGCTAAAGAGAAAAATGAATATTATAGATGGAAAAAGTTAAGTATTTTGAAGATACACACAAACACATACGATGGGGTAACATAAATTTTCAATTCCCATGAGAAATAACCGAGATATATGGATAAAATTTATTCAGCATATTGATTAATCCTTATGTATACATAATATTGTGAAGTACAGGCATTAAATTTAATTAAGTTGTTTTCAGAAAACTATAGATTGAAGTAAAATTGAGGAGGCCATTCGTTTTACTATTGCTTATCCTAATTTAACTATCCATTTATCATTCTTTAATTAAAAAAAAAAATGCTAAACTAAAATCTGAAAGTATCCATTTGATTTTTTGTTGGATACCATCCCATGTGGGTATTAAGGGCAATGATATTGGTGCTAAATCAGCAACCGGTGTGGTCTCTCTTTCCATTCCATAATGTGGCATCAAAAATATATTACATCAGCTATTCATGACTAATGACAAGATCAATGGTATGTGGAAGTAGAAAGTAAACTATATCATATAAAACCTATATTTTTTCATAGGAATTGATTTTCATGCAGAAGACTGCTCGTAATTTTAACACGTTTACGTGTGGGACAAACGAGATTGAGATAGAGACACCTTTTTCTGGGAGAAATTCCACCAATGTGTAGTCATTGCGTTTGTCTTCTGAACGTGAGGCACATTTCGATTGAATGCCCTGTTTATAACTCTGTTAGTTTTAGACATTTTAAATCTTTTAATCTTCCTATAATTGACTTTTATAATGGAAATCCCAACCAAATATTTTCGAATGTCACTGGATTTACTCTGTAAAAATAATTTTACTGAAAATTACTTTTTGTCTATTACAAATTTAATGTATTTTACCCAAGAGAATTCAGCGGCAGAAACTTATGCAACCAATCAACCAAATTTACCTTTCAACTCTATTACTAAAGAAATATATCAACGGATATTGAACTATTTGTTCAAATTGTAATTTAGAATATAATATCAATTGAAAGTTGATTTTGAGATTCATGCCCACGAGAGGAATGCACAAGAACAATTCGGATTATGTATTTGAGCTATGCCGTATTCTCATTATTTTTTTTTAAAAAAATGTATTATTTTACATTTATTAGTATTATTATAATTATTCTAAAATCTCTTATGCGGATGTGAATGTTCTATCATTGTTATTATATTTTGTAAACATGCCTTAAAAATATTTTTTTTTGTATAACTTGTAATTAGAGGGAGGAATTCCTCATTCAGCTTCCTCAATGAAAACGCATGCATTTTCGGAAATGAGAATTTTTGTTTGTTGAAGATAAACCTTTTTTCCTGTGTATATCAGATGAAGAATCTACGCTACGCGGACAAAATATTTTTGAAGCACAGCAATGAAAAAAGGGGTTAATTATCATCCCTAAATATTCTAAATGGACAATATTGTGTTCTGTTAATTCGTATTGTAATTTATACTAATATCAACGTATATTTTGCTATATGTTAATAATTGCTGAAATAATTATTATTTCCTTTTTAATTTAATTCTTGACATGAAATTTTAAAGAAAGATTCTTAGAGACGACAGGAAGTAATGTATCTATTGTATAAACACTGTTCAAACTATGATTTTTGACGGCTGCTGAGAATAGAAGATCAAATTTTCAGGGATATGACACTTCTATTCTCCTCTTTCTTACAACCGCAGCTTTTTACACATTCTTTTTTTTTTTTTTTTTTGAATTTATTTCCTTTCCTGGAATAAACTCTTATAACTGTCGCAGACATTGCCCTGATTTTGAAACACGTCGTGATTTTTTTTGTTACAATGTATTATAAGAATGCAACGCAAGATGTATTAAAGATAGAGTCATATTAGTATAATGGCTCCTTTTAAGGGATTCATTGATGGCAACATTCCAATTGAGCTTAAATACGAATATATACTCCACCTGAAACCGGAAAAGAAAATTATATAGGCTGCAGCTTTCAACTTCAACTACGTTTCCATGTCCTAACGTGGTGTAATATATATGGTGTGAGATTTTTCTTTCTATTACTATGTGCTAAGAGAATGCAATGTAAGACATAAAAGGGTCATAATTGTCCAATGGCTCGTGTTAAAGGATTCATTGATGGTAACATTCCGATTGAGCGTAAGTACGAATGCATGTTCCACCTAAGACCGAAAAAGGAAATTAAATAGGCTGCGACTTTCAACTTCAACTACGTTTCCATGTCCTAACGTGGTGTAATATACACGTCGTTAGATTTTCCTGTTACTATGTGTTAAGAGAATGCAATGTAAGACATAAAAGATTCATAATAGGGCAATGGCTCGTGTTGAGGGATTCATTGATGGAAACATTCCGATTGGGTCGGAAGCGCGAATTCATATTTCACCAAGGACCAAACATGTACGTACTAACTCCAACCTATTTATTGTTTGTGGGGAATGACATTAACTCCATATTAAGAGTGCAATTAAGAGAGCTATATCACACACAATATCTTTATTGAACAACCCTATATATATTGACTACATAATTCGGGATAAAAAAAAACAACGTTTTTTAAGACAACGTTTTTAAATGGTGGCAAAGTTTCATAAAAAATATTGAAATATTAGTTAAAACTTTGTAAAAAATCTCATATCTCTCTCGTCTTTAAGATCACTCTCTCTGCATAATTCATTATATCTTCCATAGATGGCACCAGGTTACTACACAAAATACATTATTTAAAAAAAAATATTGAAATATTAGTTAAAACTTGTCACAAAAGTCTAAATATTGCATTGTTAGACGAATTAGAGCGATTCCCAAAGTTTCAGAGCTCTAGCTTAATGGAAAGTTGGTTAAATTAACGATCGAAAATTTGATGACACACACACACCAAGTGAAATACAGAAAAACATTTTAAAAAGGTGTTATCTTGTAACAATTTGGTCTTACTAGTAACAGCGCCATCTATCGGCGTAACATTCTTACCACATTGGTTATTGGCAATACTTAAAATAAACCACTGATTCGATTTTGCCTCAAGTCCTGAGGTAACTTCATAGACTGCAGCTTTCAACTTCAACTAGGTTTTACATTCTAACGTGGAGTAATAAGTGATTTAGGAGACAGTACTATTTATGTGTACTTAACACTTGGGCTATCCTAAATTACGAATTCCAGTGGAAAAGTCTACGTGTAACAATAGAGCAGCGTATCTCAATGGGGTCGGTACTGTCCACTGCATTGAAGAGGTATAAGGGTAAAGGGATCCATAGTTAATTAAGGGGGCATTGAGGTCAAGCTTCTATCCTCCTGAGCAAACTCCCGAAGAGCTGAAAGGCTTAATTAATATTAAATCTCATCGAATTTTTTTTCAACAAATACTTTCAAAGTTATTTTAAGCAATGTCAGTCTGTATTAGAAGAAAGTATAGGCACATTATAACTTTGTTCGCTATACCTTTTTAGTTAGTACTTGAGCGTCCCAGAGCAATAAAAAAGCATATATTTACAAAATTGCACAGATCATGATAAGATTAAGATTTCCGTAGACACCCGAAGTTGTATTTCCGAAAGTAATGTTAATATTACGGAGTTTCTTTCTCTCTCTTCTCGATGCTACATAACTGAATTTAATTTCCTGGAATAAAGTTCACCCTAAAGAGTGATTTGGTTTCATTAACATCTCTCTAGAAGCAACACGAGGGATATTGGTAACGGACCTTGCAATTTTGAGTCTCGATCAAGGTTCGAGGAAGACACTTGATTTGGCACCTCCCTCTCCAAACTTCCACCCTTCTCCAAAGGAGGACTTTGAGCCTTAACTCAGAATTAAAGTGCTTCAACCTCATAACACGACAGGCCTTCATTGGCATCAAGGCTCGAACCCACGACTCGATGAAAACCGACAGCCGTGAGTCCGCAGCCATTCCCAAAGAGTAGAAAAAGAAAGAAAAGTCCTTACATACGCGATTACTTTCTCTCACAGATTTTCGATTCTATTTTTAAATACTTATTAAAGGTCTAAAAATTCACAATATTGATTTCAATAATTAGAGTCGGTATTGTGTGTGAGTATGTGTTTCTTACTCAAAAAGAGGGAAAGAGTTGTAATTTGTTTTGAAGAAAGCAGTTGATTTTTTTTCCGAATAGAGGAAGGTAGATCATAAAAGGATGAGTCTAGAGGCTCTTTCATTAAATTCAACGAACATAATGCTAACATTGGTTCATTCTCGAAATATATGTTGCAACTATAGGAATATAATAGGAAAACTTGAAAGCCCATGTTTTACATGATGCTCCGAATACCTAAAGATTTGGTTGATTTTGAAGAATTATCAATCTTAATTGCACAACGTGAAAACTATTTACGCGACCGTCCCAAGACTAGGACAGGACTGCATTGGTATCTCCTTTTCCTTCCGTGCGTATCAGGTGGAGATATCGAAACCAGTTCCATTTAATGGTTAAACATGTTTTACTTAATGACAGATCTTCACAGACGCGTGTGAAAGTACTTACGGAGGAGTATCGTAAAGTTTTAATAATAAAATATTAGAGATACCTAAATAAATTTATTCACAAGATATTAATTGATCCTTATGTGCATAATGTCGTAAATTACATCTATTTATGTCGATTTGTATGGTTTCAGAAAGCTGCATAGTGGCGTAAACCACAGAATCGTATAATATTTATTATTATCCTAGGGCATCGTAATTTTTTTATTATTATAAAAGTAATCGAAATTCAAATTTAATTTTTATTCATTACTCTTAAGACTTCTGTAAGTCATCATCCAGAGTCATACATTTCTCTTAGCATTCCTTTCTCGTTATTGTAAAACTCAGCAGATCTATTCAGCGAGCTTTTTCAGTCTTAGGCTTCTTGATTACCAAACAAATAAACACGAATAGCTGTAACTTACGTCATTATGAATGTAAGGATCAATTGATATACAGAATAAATTTTATCCAAATATCTCTTTTATTTCTTAGTAATAATTAAAACTGTACGGTACCCCCTTCCCCCCTCGTAAATAAGAACCATTCACTTCTTTTCTGACTTCAGCTCAAAAAGTAAAATTGACATTTTACCTTTTACACAAACGATTTTTTGCTTTTATGGTATAACCTTTTAAGGCGATACAATAAACCTGTGAACAACTTTCTTTTATTTCGATATTTATAGGGCAAAAAATTTATTTACCATATTCAAATACGCATAAAATATGCATTTGAAAAATTTATTTCCAAACAAGCAATTATTTAAATTTTTATTGTTTCTTAAAATATTTCGATATTTTAAAATTCCTACTACTTCTACAAATTTTAATATTTTTAAGCAACGTTTTTACGTCAATTAAGTTCCTCATAATTATGTGCAGGGATGTGGAGAGGGGGGGGGGTTATTTTGTGTGATACGATGTAAGAAACTGTGATCTATTTGTTCTTTTCCAACATTTCTTTACTTTTGCACTTTTTTATGTTTTTTTATAAAGTCCTTTTATCTTTAACAGTGCAAAATTTAATGATCAGAAGCTGCACAGAAAGTGATAGTAAGAGGGAATGTAATGAACAGTAGTAAAACGAATCATTATTTATAGCAAATTGATCAGCAAAATCATTTTGCATTGTTTGTGAAAGTACTCTTTAACAAAAAGAAGATACAACCTTGATATACATTGTAGGACACAATATCAGATTTACATAGAAGGAAAAAATGAACTTTGTTCTTTGGTCTGAGTTGCGAAAAGAATATGAAAAAGGAAGACAAAATATATTTGCAAAGAAGGAATATAAGAACAAAGGAATATTATAAAAGAAATATAAGAAAAAGGAAGACAAAATATATTTGCTAAAATAAGTTGTAAGACTGGCAGAAGCATCATGGGAAATTGCTACGGTATTGGCGAAAAAAAGGAATATATTTTTGTTGGAGAAGAAATTGTTAAGCCTCTTGTCTCCAAAAGTAATCTTGATGAGAAAGGTATTGAAAAGAAACTGTTATATCAAGGCACATATATCGTGGAACTCTCACAAAGTGTATCCTATGTATTGGAAGACCTTGTTCACTCTCGTGCTTTCTTTTCTCTACTTTAGATTAATCAATAAACATATCAGATATTGAACAGTTAAATGTTTCCTTAAGAAGAATGGATGATAATTCTAATGTGTCTTTGAGGAACTTGCCAGTCTGGAGATATTGCGTAGAAAAGAAGAGGATCAGACATATCTGAAAAAAAAAATAATGTAACGCATAGAAAATCTAAAAGCATATTGCTGCAAACTCATCAGTAAATGTACTAACGAAGCGCCATCAATAACAGGTAAAGTCAATGGCATTCTAACTTTGTTTGAAAAATATTTAAATCGTCCACAATACTAAAATTTCATTGCGGGACACACCAAGAGACTGTGAGCCGAAATTGAAAAGTTCTGTTTCTAATTTCTTAGAACAGGAAAATGAATAAACCGATTAATGAACCCTATTATTTAACAACTAGTTATTTGATTTGTTATTTTTAGTTGATATTACAAATCATCTCAACGATCTAAATTTAAAACTGCAAGGCAAAATTAAGTTACTTTCTAGATTAGTAGATAGCATCAGTTCATTTTTAAAATGAAATTAAAACTGCTCATCTCTCAGTTAGAAATGATAAAATGATTTCAGTCAATTTCCATGCTTGAAAGGGCAAAGCGAATGTGCTGAGAATAATAACAATTTAATCAAATATATTCGTAAAATCAAGATATTTCAAGGGAAAATTTGAAAATTGTTTTCATGATTTTGCTAAAGAAGAAAATTGATTTCTTTATAAACCCATTTTCACTCAGTAAACAAAACATAATGTAGATGCTTAGTAACATACAAATGGAACTCTTGATTTAAAAAAAAAATCATAATGTGTGTGTGTGTGCCATTTTAGAATGACATACAGATAGGGACAAGCATTTTCATCATTGAAATTAATTTAAAGCTAAAAACAAGGTCAAATGTATTCAAGTTTAAAGATTTCTTTGTTGCTCTCAGTAACAAATTTAACAGCATACATTAAGACTAGCGAAATCCAAACAAGCTCAAAAGTTTCATTTATGCTAAGTAATGTTCACGTGTGCAATAGATATTGTTTTACAAACAATAATTAAATTATTTTTTTAAAAAAAGTTAATTATACGTCTATAAGCATACTTCTATTTAAAAAGTCATAAAACATAATCCAAAGTCAGAACTTCTTCTGGCAGATTGAAGAGACAAATCCAAATTCTAAGCTGCTCTTGCTCTCAGTCCCAAAAAAATATGGTCTAGAGTTATCTTCATACCAAACGAGAATCTCTGGTACCTATAGCACCATCATGAAACAAACACCCTTTTGTACAGGAGAGTGAGTGGGAATGAATATAAGGTTTATTGGCGCAAGAACCAGATATGACTATGCTGCACGAAACAAGATTTAACTGTTGTTTAGACGTGAAGAAATTGAAGAAAAGACAAAAATTGGTTGACAAGGAAGGTCGAAAATAGAGAAGGATCGTAGGATATCCCGGGGGCGCGTCACCCATGTTTACCAAAAACAGTAAACTCCATAGGAAAGAAAAATATCACTAGGGTACCTCGGGGTCATGATGCCGTGCTTACCAGAAGAAGGCAAGTCTCTGAGATCCCCTGATATAATTCCCAGGATCAGGGTACCCGGCTATACCCTCAGAAGCTGGGTATCCATTTCAGTCGCCTTTAACGACATGCATTTTTGAACAGGAAATCATTCCTGACTATTATTCATTGGAACTTCATTTAAACTGGAGTGAATTCATAAATTTAACTGCATGGTTAAATTAACTCCTTTCCCTTCCTTAAGCGAAGAAGATTCTACCCTTATCTCTATTTACCAATCCCTAACCATGAACGCAAAACCATATAAAAATTACTCCAGTTATATAGCGCATCTGAATTTACCTGTCAAAAAATTAGCGCATGGTTTGCAAAAGGTTGGCCACCCCTGGTATAATTGATAAAGGCGCGGCGTAAAGCGAAAGGTCAACGTTTCTTTAGACCCAGTGGACCAGAGCTCGAAATTCCGCCAGTACCCCAAGGTCAACTATCCTTCCCCCTACGCGAGGTCGTAAGCATCTAACGCCGAAGCAGTTTAAAGTTTTGAAGGTCAATGGAATGACATGGCCCACTGAAAATGAAAACTTAAATAACTCGCTAATATAGTTAAGAACTGTGAAATTTTGTACACATGATATTTAGGAATGTCACACGATTAAAATATAGTAACGAAATTATTTTTGACTTTTGGAGATTGTAAGGGTACTGTGGCCCCTTCATTTGATATATATATATATATATATATATTGTTTCGAATTATTTCAAAAAGTAATTAAAGTTGTTCAGTTTTATGAATTATTATTTATTCGTGAATTTTTTAAATAGCAAATGAAAATTACTTTGTTTTCATTCGTTAATTGGAATCCAATTATAATGAGGCAAAGGTAACTAAGTTCATTGTGTAATAAAATCCATTTCAAAAAGAGAACTCTTTTCCCTGCAGCGCATTCAATTGATCTTTCATTTTATTTCTTCAAATGGGAAAATAAATAAATAACGATTTCTAATAAAACTCCGCAATTATTCATTTATTGCAATTTTCAATGGTCTTTACAGTATAATTCTAGTGCAAAGTCAACTGCAGCTTCATTTAACAGAATTGTTAAAATGACATACCTAAAATCTGTTCCGAAATAATATGTTTTATTTGCACTAAATATTTATTTGGTTGTTTTTGTAATATTTCTTGTCTTATGCGCTCCATTTTATTTTTTCCAGCACTTCTTAATTCCTTATACTGTGTATTAATGAGCGCATATGTGTACCAGGCTGACACACATAAATCTTTTTCATCAGTTTTTCACCCTCTTCCCAATAAACCAGAAACTTGAAATTTTGGACACAGGCTCAGTTTGGATGACAATGCAATACTCATTTTTAAAATTAACGTTTTTTGAAATAAAGATCAGAAAGGGAGAAAATAATATTTATTAATTAAAAAAAAATTACTTTATGCGGAAAAAGAGCATAAAAAAATCTTCGGCTTGTAAGAAATTAAAAGAAAATGAACTGAGAATGCAAGTTTAGTGTCTTAAAATTTTTTAAGAAAAATGAATATTTTTCAGTCCAGAGCTGAACCGTGTTGTGCGCACTCCCATATTCTATCGAATGCTTACGCACAACACTTCAGTTTTTAGAACATGTTCAGCTTTGAATTGAAAAAATTTTTACTTTACTGAAAATATATGATGATGATAAACTGTTATTTTTTCCTTTTAATTTCTCACTGACAGAAGGAAAAAAAAACTTTTTAATATCATTTGCCACAAAAAGTGTAGGATTTTTAAAACGTTCTTATGTAGGTATTATTGTGTCTTATCTACGTTTTATTGATCTTATTGTTAGTAACCATTACTAAGCAGATGTCTGAGTGATCGGGAGTTTCTTAAATAATTAGAAAATTTGTTAAGATTTTGAGGCTAAAAAAATCCTGAATAATTACATTGCAGCTCTCTTTTGTAAAAATGTTTTAATATTTAAGTAAGAAATGAAGTTAAACTAAATTGTACATTTTCATAATTTCATAAAAACTTACATCACTGCACAAACATTATGTTAAAAAAATAGAACATTAAACAATCAAATAAATTCTAATAAACTTTAAATAACTCATTATTTGTAGTTTGTTTTTGTATAGAACTTTAATGATACTCTGAAAATACCAGATTTATAAGAAATCAAAATCACAAAAATTACATATTATAATTCTTGTAATTTTAAAACGCCATTACATTTCAGTCGAAGAACGATTTTAAAAGCAAATTTGAATTAATGCACATTAATTAGTTGAACAATTTTAAAATATATTAATTATACGCTAATAAAATAAGTAAATAAATCATCTTAACTGAGATTTATTTTTATTATAAAATAATTCGAACACCTTTGGAATTCCTCCCCCCCCTGTCGACGTATTTGGTTAATTTATAATATGGTAAAAAAAATATGAGTGCAATTGTCATGGTTTTAAGTTAATATTAATCTGTGTTTTCCACGATCGTCTGCATGGAACGAAAACGCGAACACTGAATCTAACTGGTGTGTTTCTTATTCTTCCTTTTCCTCACTCCGACTTCCAGAATGCGAAAGCTTTTTCGGAGGATATGACGTCGCAAATATCCCACCACCACCTCGTCTGCGCATGCGCGTACCCTGTGACGTTTGACTACTTCAATCGCGTTTCCGTCAGCCGGCGGGTTCTTCTCTCAACAAAAACACGAGCGGGTTTTAAATCTGTTTACGTTCCCCAGCATCAAGCAGTTTGACAGTTCTCAGGGATGCGGCTTATTGTATTCGTGTTCAGCACATCGTTCTTCTCTCACGTTTAGCAGCTGACATTTTAACACAACCGTTCCAAAATGGAAACAAAGAAGGTAGCTAACGGGTCTTCACCAGGTGATTCTGGTCCAGAAGATGTGCAGCTGAAGAAAAGAATAACTTTGATCAACGGTGTGGCCATTATCGTGGGGACCATCATCGGTTCGGGTATTTTCGTTTCTCCGAAGGGTGTCTATGAACATTCGGGATCGCTCGCGATCTCCCTCATCATCTGGACTTTGTGTGGAGTGTTCTCGATGTTCGGGGCACTGTGTTATGCAGAACTTGGAACATGCATAACGAAATCTGGTGGAGATTATGCCTACATAATGGAGGCATTTGGACCTGCAACTGCTTTCTTAAGACTGTGGGTTGGACTTTTGGTCATCAGACCAGCAACACAAGCCGTCTTGGCGCTGACCTTTGGCTACTACATGCTGGACCCCTTCTATCCTACTTGTCACCCCCCTGATGAAGCATTGAGATTGTTGGCAGCTGTGTGCTTATGTAAGTTTTTCTTCTTTTTGATAACGAAATCATTGCATTTGGAAATCATTTTCATGTTAAACCTTGGGGCCGAATTTTAATGACACGTCGCTTTGTGATAGATATATCGTAAATAATAATTTTAAATTGTACATAAATCTTGACAATGGCTCTTGAATTTAAGATATGTATATTTATTACATCGTTTTATATCATTTAAAAATTAGACGACATTTTCGATTTTTGTTTCGATTGCTATTTTTTAAAGCTCTGAGAATTGAATATTTTATTTTCATCTCACTTGTCTGTGTGTGATCTAGAATATCTGAATTAACATTTTGATCAAATGCAATGAGGAAAAATAAATGAATATATGAATTAATTTGTGAAACTGCTTGCTTGTTATAATAATTTCAGATTTATTTTAAAGAAATTTGTATAAACTTTTTAAAGTTTTTCAGGAAATATTAGCAAATTTTATATCATCTCTATCGTTACTATTATTTTCTTTGATCTCATTTATAGATGCGTTTTATAAATTTATAGAATAATGATAATGAATCAAATTTTAAATTTTAAATTTTAGTATGTTCTACCAAACAGAATAATCCATCCACAAGAAAATATTAATTTCTCATAAAAATGCATATTAATCACTGATGTGAAAATGCTTTATCTCAAAGAAGATTTATGAGTAGATTTTCCTTGTGTGAAATACATTTTAATTAGTCTAAATAATAACAAACTTAAAATTCTTGAAAATGTAAGCAAATCGCATCGGAACATCTAAAATAGAAATTTTGCACAGTAGTTTCCGGTTTTCAACTTAAAAAATCCTTTTTTTAAACAACGTACATTTTTGATATCAAGCGATAAATTTATATGAAATTAAAAGATGTATTTTTTTCACTATGTACCGTGGAAAAGATTTTAATTATGCAATAGATGCTTCCAAAGCAATTGCATTCGCTTGAAATACGTGGCAAATTTATTTCCCAAAAGAAATCTTGAAATCAAAAGTTGTAAGTGAATCTATAATTGGGTATCATTTGATTGTGTTCGTGTGTATTTTAGAGTTATTTTTTTTTACATTAAAAATTTTATTTAGAAATTTTAAAAAGTTTCTTTCGCAAACGTATTAATATTTTCGAATATTTAGGAGGGTAAAAAAAGTTTGTATTAACCTTATCGTTAATTAAGTCTTTTTTAAATCGCATATAAACTCAATTTGATTTTGAAATTAGTTTATAATTTTTTACAACAGTCTATTTATTTTTATTAGCTTTATGTAACTAGTACTTCCACAAATTGTTCTGCAAATTTATTTTTCTTGTAAAAAGCGTTTCAAATTTTAATGATAGTTTAAAAAAAAAGTAGTTTAAATATTAAGATGTTTGTGTTTTACTACCCTTTTATTAAATCAAAGTGCGTAATTTGTTAAAACACAAGATGCTGTTTTCAAGTCCAAATTTTATCTTCGATCTTGTTAGCACTTCGTTCGCGAACTCATGGCCGATGCTGTTCTTGTAGGGTCGTGGATTCGAGTCTTGATTCCACTGAAGACCGACTGTGAAGCAGGGCTGATGCACGTTAAATTTGTCAGTGTTCTCAGGCCCTTATGGGCTTTAGGCAAGTACGGACATCCTGACCCCTCGACCCCTTAGTGAAGTTTTACTTTCTTAGACAAACACGCTAGACGCCTGGGTATATTAGAGTTCATTCTCTATTTTCGTCTCCGCCCTCAAGGGTTTACCTTTTTTAGGAACCTTCAAAGGAACTCCTTTTACGGGCTTTACGAACCCGATGAACCATAGACATCTTCTATATTGAGGGTTTTTACTGTGTTTGGTAAACACGGGGGATGCCACCCCAGGACACACTAACGATCCTTCTCTAATTTTTATCCTTTTTCAATATCAGAGTTTTGCCTTATATGGCTCAAAATAGTACTTGGTACTTGGGCCACTATTATCACTCATTATTTTCAACCCTCCTCCTCAATCATTTAAATTACCTTTACTCCTTTTTAAATGTGTAGATCATAGTTGCACCTTGTTTTGGGCAGCATGTCCACATCTTGCTCATACGTCATTAAACTCTACTATTACAAGAGCTATAAAGTTGGGAAGTTAGCTGAGTGGTGTGCTAACTTAGGTGTCGTTCTCGTCGCTTGACCGAACTTCAAAACTACGAGGTCCTTACATTGCTTCATGGCTCGACTTTAAAGAAGCGATAGTTTTTATTGTTGAAAGTATTTTTCGAAAATTAAGCAATAGTGCATCTTTTTTTAAGCACCATTATTTGAGTAATATTTGTTGGAACATTTTAGCTTTAATATTTGATTAAAAAAAATATTGATTCTGTTTCTGAATGATAGCTTAAATATGTGAAGAATAAGTGAGTAATTTTAGTGGTTACAAAATATATCTCGCAAAATTCTAACAGTATATTTAGTGAATTAAATCCTTTTCTAAAATTATTTCATTGAAGTTTATAGTTGGAATGATTCTGGATTCATAACAAATCCAATACTCAAGAAGGACCGTGTTATTATACAAGAAATTAACGTCTCGAGCTTCGGGGAGGGAGAGACCCATGTGGTGACCGAGAATTACAGAATAGTGTCACTGTAGCTCATGCAATCGTAAGAGGCGACTAAAATGGGTACCCAGCGTCTGGGGGTATAACCGGGCCCCCTGCCCCTGGGGATTATATCAAGGGAACTCAGGGACTTGCCTTCTTTAGGTAAGTACGGGCATGATGACCCCGAGGCACCCTAGTGATCTTTTTCTTTCCAATGGGGTTTACTGTCTTTGGTAAATACGGGTGACGCGCCCCGGGTTACCGTAGCGATCCTTCTCTATTTTCGGCCCTTCTTCTTGTCAACCAATTTTTGTCTTTTCTTCAATTTCTTCGCGTCTAGACCACAGTTAAGTCTTGTTTGGCGCAGCATAGCCAGATATGGCTCTTGCGCCAATAAACTTTACATTCATTCATTTATTTGGGGAGGGAGACATTCCAGATAGACGTAAATTCAAATTACACCAACGAATTTATTATGCTGAATAAGTGGACTATGCGCTCATTGAATTTAACAACGCCTCAAAGCCTCAACTTGAAGTATAATATGAAAGTTCCAAAAAAGATAGATTAAGTAGATCAATTAACTAGACACGGGTCTAGTTAATTGATGGACTTAAGAATTCCATCAATTAACTAGACTCGTGTGGTGACCGGGAATAACAGAATAGTCTCACTATAGCTCAGGCATGCGTAAGAGGCGACTAAAATACCTGCCCCTGGCTATTATACCAGGGGACCTCAGGGACTTGCCTTCTTTTGGTAAATACGGACATCATGACCCCTGAGACACCCGAGTGATCTTTTCTTTTCCATGGGGTTTACTCTCTTTGATAAACATGGGTTACGCGCCCCCAGGATATCGTACGATCCTTCTCTATTTTTGACTCTCCTTCCAGTCAACCAATTTTTGTCTTTTCTTCAATTTTTTCACGTCTAGACCACAGTCAAATCTTGTTTGACGCAGCATAGCCACATCTGGCTTTTGCGCCAATAACCTTTACATTCACCTACATTCACTTTATCAATTAACTAGAGTTCAAAATTACAGAATACTTCGCTAATATCTGAAACGTGGCGTAACCATATGCCAGTACATATATTAGTAATATCAGCGTCAAGTATCCGAAGTAAACAAATTGAAAATTTAATTTCCGTAAAAACGAAAACAAGTTTTTATTTTACTTCAATTCATTTGACAAACACACGTGAGAGTTACACAATAGATAATGTAAATAAAGCTCTTTCAGCCACCATACTAGGAAGTCTGAGAAATCGAACAACATCGTAGTAATTTTAAAGGTTAGGAGTTCGAAGCTCGATTCTATTGAATATAGTCATAATCAATAAGGAAATATGTTGAACGTAATCATAACTGATCATCAGAGCACTAAATTGGTTTTGTAGTAGAACCTTTCGGTGTTGAATGTTTTCGACTCAACCCGGTTGAGGAGGAGAGAATTCAACTTGGAGTGCCGGTAACGTTTCGAACCCTAGACAGTGTGTCAGAAGAAAAGGTGATCGGTCGCTTTTTGTTGGACCTTCATCAACCAGACTAAAGGAGACGTCCCAATCGGGCTAGTTATAAAAATGCGTTTTATCTTCCGGCGTTGTTGTTAAAGAGAGTCGCCGCATACTCCCCCTCTAGTATCATCTAGAGGATACGAAGAGAAACATCCAGAGCAATATTTGCAGAGAATGAATCTTTTCCAGCTATTACTGCAATTGATATACATCCCCTCCCTGTTGCATTCAATTTTGTTTGGACATTTAGAGTCATTGGCTGTTTCTAGTAGCGAAACAGGTCATTCACACGTGTGCTGTAGCCGGTGTATGACTAGTCATGATTTATGCGTTGTTGCTTTAGTTAGACACACAGAGGCAATGGTTTTGCGTCGGTAGCATATGCAACCATTAGTTCTAAGCTGCGATGTCATGTAGTGTTCAAGTCCTGGGTCAGCAATTCGGTGCTGGATGTTTTCGACCCTATAGTGGGAGGGGAGTTGTCCTTGGAGAGCCGGCGGTCTTTCGAAACCTTTATCAGTGGGTCCATAGAAAAGTTGACCCTTCGCGTTTTGTTGCACTCTTATCAGCTAGGCTAAATGGAAATCCCCTATTAGGCTATTTATTAAGGCATTTTAACTTCTAGCGTTGTTGTTGGAGAGAACCACCACAACCTTGATGGTGAAGGTCGCGAGTTGATTGCTTCCACCATCGACTAAATATTAGCTTCAATATCTTGTCAACTCCTCATTTTCAAAAATGAGTTAGAAAAATTTATTGACGTTGGATCTAGATGCGATATGAAAAGCATTGGCTATTGGGTTTACCCAAGGCACGATCGCTCGAGGCGTTTTTTCCGGTCTCCTGCCTGCCACATAATTTGCCATCCCCCCTCTTCTATAGCTTACCATCTTTATGTGGTGACCACGGTAGCCTGGTGGTCATGGTCTCGGATTCGTGACCGGTGGTTTTCGTTCAGTCGCGGGTTCGGTCTTTGGCAGCCAAAGACCAGCCGTGTAGCCGAGGCTGATGCACTTTAAATCTGTCGGGTCCCAAAGTCCTCCCGTTGGCGTGATATGGAAGTTAAGAGAGGGGGTGCCATCTCGGGTGTCGTCCTCCTCACTTGACCGTGGTTCAAAATTAAGAGGCCCGTCACCAATAGCCCTCGTGTTGCTTCTAGTGCGACGTTAATATAAACTAAACCAAAACTGAACTACCATCTTTATGTAAGTATGGATACCATGAGTTCACATATGATCTTTCTCTTCCCTAAGGAATTTAATGTAAACATGGGTGTCACATCCCGGTATTCCTAGCGATCCTTCTCTTTTATCAGCCCTCTTTATCAACCATTTTCTTCATTTTTTTTTAGTTCACAGCTTTGCTCTTGCCCCATAAAATTCTACTTTCACTTACTCATTTGCCTCAGATAGATGACGAAATCGAAGCAAGAATTGGTAGTCTAGTGATCATTGTCGCGAAATCGCGGCCGGTGTTTTCGTCGAGTCGTGGGTTCAGGTCCTAATGTCCACCGTGTAGCAGAGCTGGTGTACAATAAATCTGTCTAGGCTCCAAGTCTTCCCATTAGCATGATGTGGAAGTTTGGGGAGGGCAGTACCATCTAGGATGTTGTCTTCTTCCCTTGGACGAATTTCAAAATCATGAGGTCCGTCATGAACAACCCACATGAGGCGTCTTAGTGTGATGTTTATCAACAATCAATCGAAAATCCCACATTCTGAATTCCAATGCCACGTCAGCGTGAACACTTTGCGTGCTTCAGATTTAACCCTGCTGCTTGGTCTGCGGAGAATGCATGCCGTAAGAGGCGACTAAAATGTGTACCCAGCGTCTGGGGGTACAGCCGGGCACCCTGCCCCTGGGTATTATATCAGGGGACCTCAGGGACTTGCCTTCTTTAGGTGAGTACGGGCATCATGACCCGAGGCCCCCTTGTGATCTTTTCTTTCCCATGGGATTTACTGTGTTTGGTAAACACAGGGAGATGCGCCCCCAGGATACCCTAGCGATCCTTCTGTATTTTCGACCCTCCTTCTTGTCAACCAATTTGTCTTTTCTTCAATTTTTTTTCACGCCTAGACCACAGTTAAATCTTTTTTGGCGCATCATAGCCATATCTGGCTCTTGCGCTAATAAACTTTACCTTCTCACTTGACCCTTCTTATCGACCAATCAGTTGTCATGTTTTAACGTCTAGATCACAGGTTTACCATGTTTGGCGCAGTATGGCTACATCTGGCTCTTGCGCCAATAAACTTCACTATCACTCACATGGTCTGCGGAGAACTAGACCCAAACCACTATTATCCTGCTATAATGCCGTTACTTTACCAATCGGGATATCGCTCCACCCCTTTCTACCAAAGACGTAATGCGGAATATTGTGCTGATTCTCAAATTCACTTAGGCCTCATTCTTTGTAGCGTGGTAATTGGGCGAGTGATGTAACCCGGTTGAGGTGGGGTCCTCGTTACTTAAAATGTTTCATTTTTACAAGACTCATCATTAGTCTTCGAGTAGCCCTTCGAGTAGGTATTTTAAATAAAAATCGAGTTCAATGTGGAATTTTGGAGACGGGAGTACCAGTTTGGTTTGTGTGCTTAACTAGTAAAGCTGATGCACAAACTACCAACCCAATTTAGTATCGTGTTCGTCTGTTGATCTTTAATTAAAATTGCCTAATAATTGCTAATATCTTTTTATATAATTATAACTTAAAGTTAATAAATACACTTACAAAAAATATATAGAATAATTTATGTTGATATTAAGCGTGTTATAATCATGAACTAATAAATTCTCAATTTTTTCTAGTGTAATAGAGACTCGAACTCATAATTCACTGGTACGAAACTGATGATCGACTGCGAAAACCGGGTGGTATTTGTTGTAAACTTTTCTGTGGGCTTTGTGTCCATCGAGTTGCGAGTTCTAATTCAAAATCTCATAAATTCATTCGAGTGGCAGGGCTGTTGCACGTTAAATCACGTTCTCGCAAAAACCGAGTGGTCATGGTCTCGAGGTCATATGTAACATGGAAATAATAACTGAAAATGTAAACGTATCATTATGTGTCATGCAGATGATTCACAGCTATATCAACGTCATTTAGCGTGGAACCATTTTAAAAGTAACACAAATTTTAAAAAATCGTGCAATGTCTTTAAAAAAAAACATTAACGGTTGTAGAATTATCTTAAAATAGTGATTAATTTAATTGTGTTTTCTAGCACGTATTATTTTGCTCTGTGTATCAGTTAGGCACAAATATTTTTATCGATTTTTCACCCACTTCCGGATAATCTAAAATCTAGTAAGTTGCTAACAAGCTAAATTTGGACAACATAATAATCAATTAAAAATATTATCAAAAAATAAAAATAATAAACCTAAAAAAAGAGCTTTTGCTGAATACTTTTTTGAAAATAAAGACCAAAAAAAGTAAAAAATAACGTATATAATTTAAAGTAAAAACCTTGACCTTTCTAAGTACATAAAAGTAAAAAAATTCTTCTTCGGTCAATAAAAAATTGAATAAAATTTACTGAAAATGATTGTTAATCATCATAATTTTTTTTTAAAAAAAAATGAAGATTTTTCATATCAGCTTAAAGTTTTTGACTTATAGTGTTATTTACACTTCAAATTATGACCTATCTAAATTATGATCGCGTATAATATTTCAGAGATTAGTGAAAAAATTTCAGCCTTATTAAAAAAACTTTCACATTAATAAATATGATAAGCTCATTTTAAGTACATTTTCCTTTAATTTCTTACTGGGCAAAAAATTATAATTTTTTTTTTAAATATGTGCTTCATACAAGTATGGTTCTTTTTTTAAAAAAATATTTTTTTGCTTATAATAGGATTTATTTCTCTTGAAATCCTTTAGATTAGTGGTTATGGTTTCTATAGATTAGCGGTCTAGTGGCCGGTGGTTTTCGTCTTGAGGGATCAAACCCTCATGCCAATAAGATCTGCATTGTAGGCGGGGCTGATGCACGTCAAATTTGTCGAGGCTCATAGACCTCCCGTTGACTTGGTGTGAAAGCTAGGAGAGGCTGTTGCTAGCTCGGGTGTCATCCTCGTCTCTTAACCGAGGCTCAGAATTACGAGGTTCATCGCCAATATCACTCATGTTGCTTTGGATTGCGACGTTGATAAATAACCACAATCGCGTACTATATAACGGAGCTAATGCACACTAAATACTCTGTTTGATGCTGTGTGGAAACTAAAAAGAGTTGTGCCACAAATTTTCCAGCCGATTAGATTGTCTTCCCCTTCTTTGTTGCAGATTTACTAGATGCAACAATGGCTTTGCTTAGCTTGGTTTCCGATCTAAATTATGATGTATGAATACAGATCTCATCGATGTTTTAATAAAGTCGAGTGTTCGATTCCAGATGACACTAAAGAATCGTCGTGAAATGGGACTGATATCCGTTAAATTTGACGAGCTTCAAGTCCTTCCATAAATGTGGTATAGAAGTTAGGAAAGGGAGATTCTAGCTCGGATGTCTCCTCGTCACTTGACCGAGGTTAAAAATTATGAGGCCTTGCTCAACACCTCATGTTGCAACCAAATGCGACTTTATCAAATAATGAAGCTTTCAAGGGCTTACAGTCATTAGGTAGGCAAAGTCAATACTCACCCGAGGCACTCAATGGATCTTTTTCTTTCCCACTGGTTGTACTGTTTTGACGCACCCCCAGGATATCCTATCGATCGTTCTCTATTTTCCACTTTCCTTCGTATCAACTAAATTCAATCTTTTCCCATTATTTTTTCAAAAAACTTCTGAATCACCTCATTGGCAGCAACACAGTCACATTTGGGTTTTGCGTCAGTAAACTCTATCACCCACACTCACTCACAAAAAACAGTCAATCAACCAATTAAAAAGCCAGGTCTCATCAATGGTGATAACTCAAAGCAAAAAAAAAAGCCAATAATTCAACTCACCAGTGATGAAATTTTTATAATTGCAGCAAATGGCTAATGAAACACTAACCTATGAATCAGTCAAATTTGTTTGAGTGCCATTTAACAGATGACTGAACTCGGTGATTAACACCAACTTACCTTAGAAACGCAACTTGTCTTCGAAAGGAGGTACAATTTGAATCGCACTCGATTATATATAAATTGAGGTAATACATCAATCGGTATACCAAAAAAAAATGCTTCGATTTTTGTGTCAGTTTTATTTTAATCATCTAGAAAACTTGAGAGAAAAAGTTCGATATAATTTGTTTTTTAAAACCTTGCTTATCGATGCTATTATCAGGTATAAGCGTTGACGCGTATTTATCACAAAAACAAGCATACGTTAACTCTCTACTTCATAGATGAGATGAAGAATGAAAAAAAATGTTCCCCTTACAGCCTACCAGACAATATGGAAGGGATGTTAGAACGTACATCAGTTGATATCGTTTGGGATATAATAGTGGCTACTATAATCTTGTGGCACAGTCGTGCATTTAGGAAGTGGAAAGAAAGTTATATTATCTGAAATATAATTAGTACTTCGTCTATTAATGTTAAAATTAATTTTAACATTTAATGGATAGGTTAGGAGGTGAGAACTGAAACTTAATTTGAAAAACAGAATCGTGTGATTTTGAATAAATTAGGTACTTTAATCCAACAGTTCTCAACCTTTTTAAACAGTCCGCCTCCCTTCTCCCCCCCCCCCCCCGACCCATCCAACTGGCTCTGTTCCTTTCCGCATACACCCGACCGCGAATTTTTCAGTACCCTCCCCCAATCTATTTCCCCCATAGCACAGACCCGTGTGGCGACCGGGTGTGAAGAATAGTCCCACTGTAGCTCATGCATGCTGGTAAGAGGCGACTAAAGTGGGTACCCAATGTCTGGGGGTAGAGCCGGGCACTCTGCCCCTGGGAATTATATCAGGTGATCTCGAGGACTTGCCTTCTGAAGGTAAGTATGGGCATCATGACCCCGAGGCACCCTAGTAATCTATTTTTTTTTTTTTTTTCGAAAAGGGTTTACTATATTTGATAAACACGGGGAACGCACCTCCGAAATACTCTAATCCTTCTCTTTTTTTTTCGACCCTCCTTCATGTCAATCAATTTTTCTTTTTTCAGTTTTCTTCATGTCTAGGTCACATCTTTACACTTTACTACCTTTACATTCCCTCATTTACCTTGTTTGGTGCATGGCCACATTTGGTTTTTGCTCCCTTAAACGTACTATCATTCTCTCATTCAAATGTCTCGATCCCAGTTGCACTTTGTTTGGCTCAGCATGGTCACATCTGGCTCTTGCGCCATTAAATCCTATCCTCACGTACTCGCATTTTCACTTACCAACTTTTCCTTTTTTTCCCCCAGTAATCTTGGTATTGCTTCTAAGTGCGGCTTAAACGAATAATCAATCATCATAGAGGACTTTGATACCCATGCGAATTTAACACCCTAAATCTTTTAATACTCCTCGCAACTTTAGTTAAATCTAAACTACGGGACTTCGATGAAAAGTAATGCCTCCGTGACCTTTTTTATCTATTTTTTTTTCTATAATACATTATATAATACTATTCAATCCTTTCCTACTCACTTGAGCCAAAGTGTGGGCCGCGGTAGCCTAGTGGTCAAGGTCGTGGACTAGCGGCCGGCGGTTTTCGCTCAGTCGCGGGTTCGATCCTTGGCCGCCAAAGACCCGCCGTGTAGCCGGGGCTGATGCACGTTAAATCTGTTCGGGGCCCAAAGTCCTCCCGTTGGCGTGGTGTGGATGTTAGGAGAGGGGGGTGCCAGCTCAGGTGTCGTCCTCGTCACTTGACCGTGGTTCAAAATTACGAGGTCCGTCGCCAATAGCCCTCGTGTTGCTTCTAGTGCGACGTTAATAATAAAAACTAAACTGAGCCAAAGTGTGGCTAGTCGGTCAATCCCCTTTCGGAGAAGAATTTCGGTGGTGGTTATCGGCAGCAAGCTTTAATGGTAGTTTCCCCCTCGTCGTCCGAACAAATCTGATGGTCCCTTTAGGGATAAAAAGGAGAAAATGGTGTGTGGGAAAGGATGGAAATTTCAAATAGATAGGTCGGGTGCAATTACACGTCATATACATTAGGACCTCACCGCTTCTGAGTTTAACGATCTTTAATTTAACGCTACTGTATCTCAGAAAATCTATAGACGAATCCAAACACTAAGTTGTCAACGTAGAAGTCTGACCATGCTTCAAATTTAGGATTTTCTCCGTATCGTAAGTGGGAATCTAAAATGCCATTAATTCAACCAAAACAATTAATCTATGTTACTCTTTCTTCTGAAGCTCCCCACGAGTTTAACAGGTCAATTGAAAAGTCCAATCGACACTCCGAAGTCCAATCGATCACTCCGAGGTCCAATCGACAGTCATCCGAGTGGACTGCACACGATGAACCCGCTCCAAAGCGTGGGAAAACGCAGCAGTCGACTGGCAAGGTTATGGCGTCTGTATTTTGGGATGCGCATGGAATAATTTTTTTTGGCTACCTTGAAAAAGGAAGGACCATCAACAGCGACTATTACATAGCGTTATTGGACCGTTTGAAGGACGAAATCGCTGAAAAACGGCCGCATTTGAAGAAAAAGAAAGTGCTGCTTCACCAAGACAATGCACCGTGTCACAAGTCAGTGAAAACGATGGCAAAAATCCATGAATTGGGCTTCGAATTGCTTCCTCATCCACCGTATTCTCCAGATCTGACCCCCCAGCGACTATTTCCTGTTCTCAGATCTCAAAAGAATGCTTGCTGGCAAGAAATTTTCGTCGAATGAAGGGGTGATCGCCGAAACTGAGGCCTATTTTGAAGCAAAGGACAAATCGTACTACAAAAATGGTATCGAAAAGTTGGAGGGTCGCTATAATCAATGTATCACCCTTGAAGGGAATTATGTTGAATAAGAAAAACTAATTTTGCCAAAAAAATGTGTTTTACTATGGTAGGCCGGGGACTTTTCAATTGACCTGTTACCTATGTATAAGTAGGGGAATCATGAGCCCGAAGTACCCCAATAATATTTTTCTTTCCCATGGGGGAATAAGTAAGTAATGAAGATCGATAAGTAAGAGATAAGAGCAAGAGATAAGTAAATAGATAAGATAAGTAAGTGCAAAAGCCAGGTATGGTTGTGCTGTGCCTAATGAGGCGTAACAGCGACCAAGGCGTTTTCAAAAAAATTGAAAAAGTTAAAAATTTGTTGAAACGATGGATAGTTGAAAATAGGGAAGGATTTCTAGGGTATCCTGGGGACGCGTTACCCATGTTACCAAAGACATTAAACCCTATGGGAAAGAAAAATAATCACTAAGGACCTTCGGGTGAGTGATGTCCGTTATTATCTGAAAAGGACAAGCTCCTCAGAGGTCTTTCCTATGAGATAAAAACAGTATTTTGTAATCGCTGATGAAGCGCCACCGGGATACCATAAAAATATGAGCTAACTTCACAGTAGTATTAGCATTAGCTATTTGTCAGTTAGAAAAATAATAGTTACTGGCATAATCTCAACCTCTAAATCACCTACGATTTTATTTAACGAACACTTTTTCTTTCTTCCTAACCATATTGACCAGAATTTGTTTAAAATATTCAGACAGCTTTAATTAGAACCAGTTACAATAAACGGTATTACATTTTCTTTACATTAAGTGAAATAAAAAAACGTAACTATTCAATTCTATTTATATATCGTAACGCATGCAAGTAGTTATTTTAATCAGGTATATTTAATATTTATTCCTCTTCATAAATTATTTAGATTTAATTAAATCTGCATATTCAATAAGTTCTGTTTAAATATACTAGTATATCTAAATATAATCTTGAAACTAGAATCAATTTTTTTAAAGATGAGGAAGTTTCTAGAAAATTTAACTAAAATAAAACATGTTATCTTCAAATTAATCAAGACGGTACCTTTGAACAAAAAGACATTTTATTAATAAATTTACCTGATACTTCTAATGGTTAAGGCCTTTCCCATGTATGTGTGTGTCGAAAATAAGCTTCCTAAAAATTCTGTTTAAATAATTTTAAAATCTGACACATTTAATTCTTATTTATCCTACATAATTAATTTGTCCTTCGAAAGAACTGTATTAATATTTTAAGATAGATTTTCTAAGAATTTGATCTTGGTAATTTAAATGCAAAATTCATCAACTTCATGAATTTCAACGTCTAGACGATAAATTATTTTCTTCGTTGTTGCGTGTTCGATTATTTCTTGAATAAAACCTATGAAAAAATATTCCCGGATATCTCTACCCATTTAGATGAAAATGAAGTTCATACAAGAAATCACTCTGGACATATGAAAAGAGGGAGAAAAAACATTTCAAACCAGTTTTCTGACATTTTTTTGTAGCATTCAGTGGTTTGTAAAGATTTTATATAAGACTTCACTCTTATATAAATAGGAAAATAAGAAGCGGACTGTCTTATTATATAACTATTTTTTGAGTGGATCAGTAATTGATTTGAATTTTTTTTCTTTGAGAATATTAGGGTGATAAGAATATATTAATATGAGAACATTTTTTTTTTTTCATTTTATGACAGCAATCATTACATTTTGCTTTAGGTAATAAATATATGGAATAACTTATCGTATGTTTTAATTTTAAGATCTGAACAGAAAGTCGTCTGTTTTTAATATTTTATCCTTTACTTTTGATATTTAATTTAATTTTTATCGCTGAATATTTACTTTCATTCTTTTCACTGTCAAAAGTTGGCATTGTTTTTGTACTTGAGAAGTTTGTACGTTTTAAGTGTTATGGCTAGATGGGAATAATAGATTTTGTTGCTCTAATATCCCAAGAAACCAAACAATCAATTAGTCAATCAATGATTATAAGATGGCGATGGAAAAATCAATGTCAGGAAAAGACAGAGTTATTTTTATGGATAATGGTATCACTATATGTAAAGCTAACAGATTTTTTTTTAAATATAAAATTTATCATAAATTGAAAACAGAGATTTGTAGATGAGATTGAATATTTTAGCGTGCTGCTTGGCGACGCAATTTTATTTTGGTAATAAATTATCAAAATGGAAACCTTTCTACTGGTTAGCATTATTCTGGTAACCTCCACATAAAAGCGATTTTGAAGATCTCAACATCAGCACACTAAACTAGGATTTTGCGGAATTTTTTAACTCGAATGTCACAAACAAATGTTACTTAGAATTTAAGGCATAAAAATTATGTTACACAAAGTGTGAGGTTTGAAAGAAAACCCGGGGGGCCGCGGTAGCCTAGTGGTCAAGGTCGTGGATAGCGGCTGGCGGTTTTCGTTCAGTCGCGGGTTCGATTCTTGGCCACCAAAGACCCGCCGTGTAGCCGGGGCTGATGCACGTTAAATCTGTTCGGGGCCCAAAGTCCTCCCGTTGGCGTGGTGTGGATGTTAGGAGAGGGGGTGCCAGCTCAGGTGTCGTCCTCGTCACTTGACCGTGGTTCAAAATTACGAGGTCCGTCGCCAATAGCCCTCGTGTTGCTTCTAGTGCGACGTTAATAAAAACTAAACTAAACTAAAACTGAAAGAAAACCCGTGTTTTAAGGACTCGTTTTATTTATTAAAAAAAAAGTAATAAATTGTAATTTTTAACCTGCATTCTGAGTTTTTATATTACATGGCCCTTTTGACTGGAAAAAATGTTATTAAACTACGTAATTCTATGAATATCGAAAAGTAAAGGAGTATTATCTGAGCCTCTTACAGCAGTAAAAATAATTTAATTATCATTACAACTGGAACCGAATGTTCTTTCTATCGTCTGTATATTTTTGTGATTAATTAATCAAGCGAATTTACGTTAGAAGAAAGAAAAACTACGAGGGTAGGCCAAACCAGCCAAAAAATTAGTGGACTAAAATGAGTATCCAGCGTCTGGGGGTATAGCCGGGCACCCTTCCTCTAGGGATTATATCAGGATACCTCAGGGACTTGCCTTCTTTAAGCATCATCACCTTCGAAGCACCCTAGTGATCTTTTTCTTTCCTATGGGATTTACAGTCTTTGGTAAACACGGGTGATGCGACCCCGGATTACCTTAGCGACCCTTCTATATTTTTGACCCTCCTTCTTGTCAACCAATTTTTGTCTTTTCTTCAGTTTTCTCACGTCTAGACCACACTTAAATCTTGTTTGGCGCAGCATAGCCATATCTGGCTCTTGCGCCAATAAACTTTACATTCACTCACTCCCGTTGGTGTGATATGGAAGTCAGAAGAGGAAAGTACCAACTCATGTGTCGTCTTCGTCAAAAGACAAAGGTTTAAAAATGTGATGTCAGTCACCAATCACTCTCGTGGTTCTTTTTTGTGCAAAGTTAATGAAATCAATCAGTCAACGTTCCATCTTGTCAACCAAGGTATCTCTTCCATTTTTCGATACGTCTAGAGCCGACTTTACCTTGCTGGGAGCAGCATAGCCACATCTGGCTCTTCCGCTATTAAAATATTATCACTCACGCACTCACTAAGACTAAAGTCCTCTTGTTAGTATGGTGTGGAAGTTTGGAGAGAGATGTGCGAGCCCAGGTGTCCTTTTTGTAACTTGACAAACGTTTAAAATTACGAGGCCCGATACTATAGCCTTTGTGTTGTTTATAGGCGAGACGCTAATAAAAAGTTAATCAAAATCAAAGAGTTTCAACAAGAAGAGTGAACAGTTCCATTTTGGTACCAAACTCTTGTCTTGAATGTTATTAAGAATTTAGAGATCCGTCTTTAATATTGCAGTAATAGCACGAGAGATGTAAAGAATATTATTATGCTTAATCTCTTAAAAATCGAAAAGGTAATATATTTTTGAAACATATATACATCCACATACGCTATCTATTCTATCTCGGTAAACAGTTTTTATTTGGATGCGCTTTTCTCTTCTCGAGAGGAAACGGGATGATATTCCTCAACTGGCAGCTAGCTTGATTAGTAATCTGGACACTCATTTTAACACGTCGCTACACCAAAAGTTTTCAACCGACTGAGACAAACGAACAAGCATTCTGTTCTGAAGATTATCTTGAACGCAATACAGCCAAATATGTTCAAAATAATTCATTTCAACGCCAGAGGTTTGGCACTATTACTTTCTGGATTATCTCTTGTACTAATTTCAAGTGATTGCGGTACCCAAGTTGTTAAGGTCTCGAGTTTCTGGCAGATGTTGTTTTTGTCGAGGTGTGGGTTCGGGTCCCAAAAACTCATCGTGTATTAGGAGTTAAACATGTCGGGGGCTTAAATTGTCATGACAACATTTGATTGACTGATTATTCATAAACATCGCACTTAGAAGCAATTTAAGTGCTATTTGCAATTGACCTCGGAGATCTGAAGCTCAGTCAAGTGGCTAGGACAGCATCTGAACAGACACTTCATTTTCCAAACTTCCACACCAAACCAAAGAGAGAAACCTTGGACCCTCAACAGATTTAACATGAATCAACCCCGCTACACTGTGGGTTTTTACCGAGATCAGATATTCATAAAGATGTGGCTTGAAAATTAGGATAATGGATAACAGCTTAGGTGTAATCCTCGTCATTTGACTGTGGCTCAAAATTATGTGGTTCGTTGCCAATACCCTCTTGCTGCTTTTAAGTGTGACGTCAATAAACAATCATTCACATAAACTTAAATTATATTTTGTTAACCTAAAATAGGGAGTAACACTCATAAAGGAACGTAATTCCTAATCAATTTTTATTGATCCATAGATAATTTTGCTGCATTTTTTGTATTGTTGAATTTTTAAGTTACTTAAGTTCGAAATGTAGTTTTGATAAGAACTTATTCATTTTTAAAAGCATCTTTAACAGCACCAAAATAAACTTCTGTGACAGTTTGAATAAACATGGACTATATTTTATTTATTTACTTCTTTCAAAGGTCAGATTTAATTAAAAATGAAATTTTTAATAGACGCTATCAATTCGTATTCCTGCTTGCAAAATATAACAATAATTTGGCGTATTTTAAATTTCCAATGCTCCTTTAAAACGTCAAATATAAACATATTTAACGTTCTTTCCTCAAATGAATTGCTTAATAAATCGCCGAAGAAAAGTTTTACGATGAGCACATAATCGTTCTTTCATCAAATGCGATAAAATATTGATGTGTCGAAAGATCTCGTGTTTTAATAATGTTTTCCATAAAACTGTGAAAGTGATATGATGAAAGTATATAAATATAAAACAAGGTTAAACTGCATAAATCATTAAATATTGTTTATGTTCCAGAAAATTCTTGCTGTATTTAAATCGTCACTGTGTTAACACGCATTTGTTGATTGCAGACAATATGTACTAGCTTAAAATAAATGTCTTTTATTATTCAGGTAATTTTGAAACATTGTTGTAATGTCCTTGTTGTGCTCTCTTGTTTTTTTTTCGTTTGTAATCTCATCCTAATTTCCTGGATTCAAAGTTTTATTAACTATCTTAATTCTATTAGCAATAGCATGACAGGGTTTCGCTTCTGGATTCTAAATAAAGACTATCAAAAGAAAACTAAATTAGTTTTAATGGATTTTTCTTCTACTCTCATTGTATATCTGGGTCAAAATTTTAAAAGTTTTTTCTCACATTTTAAAGCGCTCAATTGAACTGAAATTATCAAAGCCCGATTGTTTTGGATGACAATACAATAATTTATTTATAATTAATAAAAATTAATTAAAACTAATTATTTGAAGAATTAAATTTTACGCTAAGTTTCTCGCCAAGTCGCCAAATGGTCACGAGGGTCGTTCAACAAGTCCTTAGAAATTCCAAGAGGTTGCGCTCATAGCATAGAAAATTGTTTGTTTTAATGAAGTATCGTGTCTCACTAGCTGTCTAAGACTCAGTTACTCGTAATCATGACGTCTTTCGCACTTAAAAAAATTCTTCGTCATAACTTTTCTGGCCGTTGAGACCTTTGTCTTCTTTGGAAAAGATTAACCGGAAACAAAGCAACGTTTCAATTTTTACTGATTTCAAATGCATAATGGTAAATTCAGGTCTCACCGACGGTGACAACTCAATGCGGCAGCAATCAAAATTTGATTTGGCGACAAATGACCACCAAATCAAAACTTATTTGGTGCCAACAGCTTGACATAAAATATGACTACCAAATCAAAACTAACTAGTAATCAATGTCAAATTTGTTTCGGCTCCGATTAACAGATGGCAGCACGCAAAGGTAGCAACAATTTACCTTAATGATGCCATCTGTCTTCAAACACAAATGCTTTTTGAGTCATCCTCGTAATTACCCAATTAATCAGACTACAACTGCTTCTCAGGAAAAAAAAATCGTCTTCGAATATCATACTAGCGATGAGTGACTGCATATTTTTATATAAATAAACCATATGGAGAGGAGCCTTAGTTCCACCTCACCAATGAACTAATTCATATTAATGAAGAAGAGATTCTCTATTAAGAAAATTTACTGTGATGTGTGACAAATCCCCATCTAGCTCGGGGGGTAGGATGTCGCTCTTAACATTTTAAAGTGACAAACTTCTAAACCGATATGTTATTTTCAGGCTTAACTGAAAATAGTAGAAATGTTGGAAGTATTGTGACATATGAAGAGCCAAGCTATTTCTCGGGGTGGTCGATATAATAAGTATCGTATTGCAATTTTGTCGCGTTTGCAATTTCGGAATAATTGAAATGTGGTATTGTCATTTTCGAACATCTCGCATGTAACTGCTTTGTTTTCATGCAGTTTACTCAAGTTACAGTTAATTTAAATGTAGGTAAACATTTTTTTTTACGTTAGATGTACAGCGATGCTAGGATAACCATTTTTTACTTCAAAACGTAATTAGTTATAGCCAATGAAAAGCACTAACAGACACGTTCATTAGACACAGCACCGAATGAAACGATGCCAGTTTTCTTAGAAAGTAACACTCGTATTATTACACTCGGAGGTTTTTGAAAGAAACACATCCTGAATATGAGTAAATGTAACCGAGTGATATAATCAAATAATCATGACATGACTCGAAACTTTTTGATTGTCGCGTCATGATATCTGGAGAAAGCTGTCCTATTTTAAGTTGTTCTTATCTGATTGGGGTTTAAAATAAAGAATTTTAATATGCGTGTGTGTTTGCGTCTGTATGTATTAATACATGTATGTATACTTATTTTATAGCTCGTTTTCTATAAATATATCTTCATAATCATCAAATTTTTTCTTGATTAAAAACGTTCAATTAAATGCTAAACTAAATTGCAAAATTTCACGCAACATGACAGCTGTACCAAAAATATCCTATAACACAAATAAATAATATTAAAGACAATGTTCCAGCTCTCATCATTTTACCCAATCCTGAACTTTATGAGAATCAATATCTAATCCTTACACTTGCGGCGCTCTACGGCTCTCTTCAACAACAACGCTAGAATTTAAAACACCTTAATTGTGACGTTGGTTTATTCGCGATTTTCTCTTCACTAACCTTGGAGACTTTAATTGAGATTACTTGCATAAAATAACAATTTCTTCCCAACCAAGATGGAACAAAATTATGTTAATTAGATGCAGATTGAAATAAAATGAAATGATTCTGATACAATGATATACAAGTAAAGGGAAATTTAGAAAAAGAGAGAGAGAATTCGACAAAATCTTTAAAAAGTCGTTCGGAAATGTTCTAACCTCACAAGGGGTCTCTACATGCTTATCAAGAACTGGGGAACAGTCACGGCCTTCAGCTCGGATGATAAATTCTATACAAAACTCTGAAAACGATACATCCAATACAGTAACTGCAGAACAGAAACGGAATATAAGCTTAAATCTCTTTCACCTTGAACTAAACTAAGCAGCTTAATTTATTTCCCCCAAATTTAATTTAATTCAAATAAGAAAAAAGATGGTGATCAAGACAACAAAGGATTCATTACTACTTCAAACAAAACAAAAAATTTTAAGCGAAAACACTCCTTAACTAAAATAGTGGTAATACTATTATTATTAATACTTCTATCAAATTTCAAGCCTTAATTATTGATAAACAAGAGGCCTCTGATGCTACTAATAAAAATTCAAATATTGAAAATATCGCTTAAAAGAACCTTCCTCCTGTTATGCTAAATATCACAACTAACTACAGAGAACAACTGAAAGCTGTCACAAAGGCTTTTCCTCAGCTTAGAACTATACTTTCAGGAGAATATATCAAACTGCACCTCAACACAGATGACGAATACAAGGCAACTGTCAAATACTTGGAAGGGCAAACCTTCCAATACTACATCATAAAACAAAAATTGGAGAGACCCCTAAAAATTGTTGTGAAGGGCCTTACAAAGAGATACGAAGCTACAGGACATCGAGGAGGAACTCTTGGAGACAGGTTTCAAACCAGAAGAAGTTGTACAGCTTACAAATCGTTGATCCAAACTTCCTCTACCGATCTTTTTAGTTACTCTTATAAGAAACAAAGGTGAAGAAAAAAATTTCATTGCGGACAGACTATGCTTTAATAACCGCTAGAATCGAAACTTATCATGTAATGGTGTAACCCAGTGTTATTCGTGTATCCTTTTTCATCACAGCTCAGGTAAATGCCATATGTCACCACGTTGTCTAAAATGCGGTCACACGTACCTTATAAGAGACTGTGATATAAAAAAACGTATTTATGACCCATTCTGCATACACTGTGAAACTCACGGAAGCACAGTCTCATGGGTGGATGCCCCAAATATCCAAAACCACCAAAGAGTTCCAGACAAAGCGTCATAAACTCTAAAAGAAATCTTGTCAGAGAAAACATCTCATTTGCCCCGCGGTCAACGAAAAAATTCCAGCTGAACAACATATTGATATTCTGTAATTGAGAGACCTTAACACAGATTGAGACTCTGATTCCTACCAGGACTAATCCTCCCCACATCAAGAAACATCATTTAAACTTTAATAGTAATAAAAACCAAAATTACAACAAAAATAACGCTGAAAACTATCAAGAAAATTTTGGATTAGACCTTGCCACCTCAGTTGATATTGTAAGAATTATTGCCAGTATTTTTAATAACATGCCACGATTTATCAAAAGACTACATCAAATTCAATCTGCAAAAACACCGACTGAAATGAAATACGCCTTAGTTACTTAGTTGAGGTAATACAAGACCTTAATAATGATTAAGACAAATCATCTCTCCCAAGTCAGACTTTTAACCTTCTATAATAGTTTTCTTAATTAATTTGTCCCTTTTTCTGGCAGCTTGTTTTGTATCTTACCTTCCATTCAACGAAAATTTCAACAAAACTCAAGACTCGTCATTCATTTTTCCGTATATTTCTTCAACTCTTCAAGCTTCAACTCAAAGCGACTATTCACTAAGTGCACAGCATGATAAATTTTCCACACACAGCCATTATTCATCACAGTTGCAAGATACGGGTTTGAAGGTAGCAAGCGGCCTAGGCGCCTGCAAAAATCAACATCAACAGAAGAGAAGTTAACTCTGAGTATAGATCTTGTAACAAGCAGCTAATATCAAGAGTGATAACAACCGACCATTGGTGGTGCAGAGGAACTGTCGGAGGAAGCGATTTCAACTAAGAAGTCTTGGTAAGGTTATTTAGTCTCGGCGATATTTCCATTAGTTGGTTAAGATTGGAGTCCAGAGAGAGATACACTATATTATTATAATTTATAAGTTAATAATTAAGTTGGATTAGTCAGGTATTATTAGACTATTTATTGACTTTTAAAGCAGTTATATTTCTCTGAATTATGGCACAATAATCAGATAGTAGTGGAAATCCATTACATAATAACCAGTCCAACTAGGACGTTTCTTGTGCTCTAATTGATAAAGGCTCAGCAGAAAAAAGGTGATTAATCCTTTTTTCTTCGGACACAATAGTGGAGAGTTCGAAACGCCGCTGGCACTCTAAAGAGCACTCTCTCCCTCTCAGAGGAGTTGAAAGCTTAGAATGCCATGGATTTGAACACTAGATGGGAGCACAGTTTAAAACTAAGGAGTGCATATGCCTATCAATTGAAACACTTTCGCTGTGTGTCTAACTACGACAATCGCACATAAATTACATCTAGTGATATTTCGACTGCGGGAGCACGTATCAACGAAATCCTCCATTCAACTAGAGACAGCTGATGGCGCCGAATGGGAACTGCGCAAAACGAAACGCAATACAACAGGGAGGGGATGTATATAAATTGCAGTAGGGTCTGGAAAAGCTACCTCCTCTACAAATATCAGTTAGAAGGTGTATCTTTGTATCATCATGTTGAAACTTGGAGTATCTAACGACACTCTTCAACAACAACGCTAGAAATTAAAACGCCTAAAAATTTAGCTCGACTGGGACGGCTCTTTTGATCTGGTTGATAAAGACGCATCAAAAAAAGTAGCCAGTCAAATTTTCTTCAGACCCAGCGGTGGAGGGTTTGAAATGCCACCGACACTCCAAGGTCAACTCTTCCCCACCTCGGGATCGAAAAATATCTAATACAGAAATGTCTGGCTTCTTTCATCGGTGTCTATGTATCTTCTCCTTTATTCATTTGTATCACCGACACACTCGTTGGCGAATAATCACAGATAAACAATAGTAAAACCTTCAAAAGGCGTAGAAGTTAATTGAATAAATGTTTATAATAACCATTAAACATAAAAAAAAAACTTTCAAGACATTAGTTTTAAAATATGTTGAACATGCATAATGCATTTTTATTACACAAAATATTTTATGCTTAAAAACTGTGTTTCCGCTTTCGGGAAAAGAGAAGAAATAAAACTGAACATTTCACAATACTCTCGTCTTCGAATTTCATCACTTTTACAAAGAATGTTTTAGAAAGCAAATCCACGCATTTAAATGTCACAAAAAAAAAGGTATTTCTGAAAAGTAATTTTTGTTTGTTGCTTCGAATAATCTTTTCAAATAGCTCGTCGAGAAAATGTTTTGGATTTAAATTTTTATTCATAACGCTTTTCATTATGTGGTATATTCTACAAAAATTTTTGTAAGATAATTTTGAGATTTCTTGAGCTATCTTTCTTTATTTCAGCTTTTCTTGAAAACATTAATATTTGCATCTTAATTCTTCAATACATGTAAATGTCAAAGTTTTATTCTTTAAAATCCCAAGGTCTTTAAAACTCACGCTTGTAAAATTATCAATTGATGCGGTGTGTTTATCCAAAATTTTGAAATTAATTATGAGCCAATAACTTGAAACTGGTTTTCAGACGAAGAAAATGAGTTAATCTTTCTTTCTTTTAGTCACATGCATCTTCAATTAAAGTAATTTTTTTTGGTATTTCGTCAGTTTAATACTTTATTTTTGTATTAAGTGGGAATAATTGTGAAGTAATTTTTTTTCTTGTGAGCTTTCGTGTATAAATACGGATATGATTTTCAGTTCCTTCGGATGAACTGTTCTAACATGTTCCAGTTCATTTTTAAAGAGATGTTCTTTAACCTGTTCTTTGGTTCACTTTTCCTTTTAGATTTCTTGATTTAAACCTCTATATATTTGAATTCTTGATACACTTAAAGAAAAAAATTAAGTTGATTAAAATTTTTTTAGCCTTTTTACACTAGCGTGTTTATATATATCGATATCGTTAGAGATACGTAAAAAATTTACGCGCTCATGAAAAATTCGTTTTATTTGATTATGTTACATTAACGTTGGTTTTAAATATAATGAAAGTCGTTTGCATTTTAAATATAACATAATCTACATAAGTGAATTATAAATTTGCTTAATAATTAGTTACACATACAATTATATGTCTATACAGAAGGACATGACTTCCGGTGCTCTCCACATTTGCGTTGGAGGCTACTCCATATCTTCCACCAGAATAAGTTACATAAAACACACTTTTGTTCACAAATGGTTATCTCGTAAAGATGAAGTTAGTATTAATATTTCAAACAAGGCATTCAGTTCATCGTAAATTAATTAATTTAGGGAACCGTCCATAACATTTGCATAACCTATCTTCTATCGGTTCATTTCTGCGTTTGCGTGAGTATTTCTTTCTATACTACATCGGAAATAAACAAATTAATACAATGAATTGGTCCTTAGCAAATCGAGCCTCAGCAACTGGACCTGGTCTTATATGAACAATATTTTTTGCACTAGTTTTCTGTTTAATATTATCGATTTTCGTATGTCACTCATAACCATTTATTCCTTTTATTAAGTCAGTATATAAAACTATAATATGACCTTGTTCATTTCGTTCTTGAATATTTATAGTATTTTTATTTTTCTCTTGAACATGTTATCCAATTTTCTTTGTTTACTTTTGACCATATCACCAATGCACTCAATTTCTTGTATCGGGGAATGAATCACTAAATCAGGATCAATCTCTATTTTACCAGAAATATAATCTAGATCA
Organism: Nephila pilipes; assembly: GCA_019974015.1. Classification (NCBI taxonomy): domain Eukaryota; kingdom Metazoa; phylum Arthropoda; class Arachnida; order Araneae; family Nephilidae; genus Nephila; species Nephila pilipes. Next base: position 24,694 of record BMAW01004995.1, on the reverse strand, counting down.
GCATCACTGTCATTCAATATCTTCATCATATTCAACGTTATCGCACAGCTTTCACTATCTTCCAGATTCCAAAAACAATTTTTGAATCTCTTCATCTGTTAAGTACTTGCGTCGTTCGCCTTTTCTTCAACATAACAATATGGAACAAGAATCGAAACACTTTAAAATACGCAACTTGTTGTCATAAATACTTTGCGACCTGTTGTCACAAATTTAAAAATAAAGACTATCACTTGGCCTACGTTAAAATAACGTGTTTATAAAGTCGTGTGTTACTAACGACACATAAAATTAACGTGGGCAAATATTCGCATATTACTAGCGACTCGTAAAATTCACGAGGTGAGTTCTAATTCATAAAGCGAGACAAATGAACCGTAGACGAAAAAAATCAAACCACTTGGCATGCAGCCTACTGAGTAACGCCTGGAAGCTCTCAAAACCAAACGAGTAGATCGGTGGAAGGGAAAGGCCAGGAAAGAACCAATAAAGGAAGACCGCACCTAATATTTACGAACACGAGTGTTCTAGGGTTAAAAAATATTTTTTTGTATTAAATTAATTCAAATAGCATAAATAAATTCCCTCTAGCAATATATCATTAGGGATTCCTTTTTAACATTATAATTAGAAATTATACAGACACAAGAAAACCGTGCATATATGTAATCAATTTAAGATACTAAATTTAAAATAAGCATGATTTACAAATAAATTTTTCGATAAATTCCAATTCAGAATTAGAGAAATTTCTATATTTGTAGAAAAAAATTATTAAATCCACTTCAAAACTTTAATACAATGTATATATATATATATAATGTGCGCGCGTGTGTGTGTGTGTGCATGTATGTATGTGTATGTGCATGTGTGTATGTATGTATGTGTGTGTATGTATGTGTGTGCATGTATGTGTGTGCATGTATGTGTGTGCATGTATGTGTGTGCATGTATGTGTGTGCATGTATGTGTGTGCATGTATGTGTGTGTATGTATGTGTGTGCATGTATGTGTGTGTGCATGTATGTATGTATGTGCATGTATGTGTGTATGTATGTGTGTGTATGCATGTATGTGTGTGTATGCATGTGTGTGTGTGCATGCATGTGTGTGTGCATGCATGCATGTGTGTGTATGTATACATATGTGTACATATATAATTATTGCTTATATAAAAATCAAAAATAATATATAAATATATATATATATTATATTAGTTTGCTGTATCTGCGAATGATTAATACTTTGCATAAACTTGTTTACTTATTAGCAACGTTTCATATTAAATGGGGGGGAAAGTATACATGAAATACACTAAGCATTTAAATTTGTGTTAGGCCGCGATGGTCTTAGTCACGAACTCACGGTCGCCGTTGTTTTCGTCGACTCACAAGTTCGTTTCTGATGCTACTAAAAATCTTCCGAGTTGCAGAGTTGACGCATGTTAAATCTGTCACGGTTCCAAGTCCTCCCATTTGTATGGTGTAGGTGTTTGGAGAAGGAGGTGCCACAGATAAGGTGTCATCCTCTCACTTGATTGAGGTTCAAAATTACGTGGTCCATCACCATAACTCTCGAATAAATTCGACATTAATAAACAATGCATCGATTAGATTCATATTATTCTCTTATTTGCTTTTCTTTCATGCAATAATCAGAGTCAAATTAAAGAATTTTCATTAAGAGTTCGTAAATTATTCTTAAATTTGAAAAGTTTAAAATCCTTCTCAACGTCAAGTATTGCAATCTGTTGTAAGAAAACATTTATGAATAGTTCTTTCGATCCTCAATCTTATGTATAAATATACTAAATCGTGTTTTACTGAATTTCTGATTGTTTATTTTGATAATAATAACATAAATTCTTTTGCTTAAAAAGTTTTATTTAGTTTTTAAATAACTAGTTTAATATATAATGATGCACTAAGCTAAATGGACATTTGCATAACGAGAAAACAAACACAGCAATGCTTTAAATGGCTTAAATTTACACATTTGGCTTACATTAAGATAATTCGAAAGATTCAAAATGTGGTTTTCAGATATAATTATTTTTATTTTAAATTTGTGGCCGCGGTAACCTAGTGGTCATGGTCGCGAATGCACGGCCATTGGTTTTCGTCGAATCGTGTGTTCGAGCCCTGATAGCCTTTAAAGACCCACCGTGTAACGGGAGTGATGCACATTAAATCTGGCCCATGTTCCAAATTCTCTCGTGGATGTGGTGTGGAATTTTGGTGAGAAATGTGCAGATGAGGTGTCGTCTTCGTCCTTTGATTGAGGTTCAAAATTATGACGCACATCACCAATTTCCTTCTAATAATTTCTCAGTGCGACGTAAACAATCATAATCACATCACTAATTTGTTATTTAAAAAATAAGTAATCATGTGTTGTTTTTGTAATTTTTAATAGAAATAAATTATAAATAATCCCTATAGGGAAATTCAAAGCTCTTTTCAGTTTACGATATTTAATGCTACTTAATCTTCTTTTAAGAAATAAAATATCATTTTTGCCTTGTTATTCTTAATCATTATAAAACTGAATTTTGGTAAATGTAAATAAATAAACAGGTTACCTAATTTATATAAATATTTTTAAAACTTATTTTAAAGAATTATTTTTTTATATTCAACGGACTATTTGAAACAAACAAGCAAATTATATGAAACCGGAAAGGAAATAGAAAGTTGTTATGCAAGTTATGCAATTGTTGCAGTTTGGCGTAAGTCATGAAAATCGTAAACATTTTTGGAAATGAAATAAATATTTATAAAATAAGTTTGATATGTTGCAAAAATACTCTCATGAGAGGTATTGAAAACCAATTAAAGATTATCGTAAATGTTTGATCATTATCTTCTCACATTATCTTTTCTCTTATCAATTTTACGACATCTTCTAAATTCGCATTTTAGATAATACGTTGTTCATCTTTATCAATTTCGAAACGTATATTCTTGAACTGGAAGAAAAACAGCTAAATAAATATACAAAGTATTATAAAATAGTTTGATTGTATCTAACTCTCAAAGTAAGTTAAACATTAAAGAATTAAAAAAAAAATTTAATAATCAGAACCTGATTATATATCATTGATTTAAAAATATTTCGATAGTTAAGTAATATTTGAAAATAGATGAAATCCTACTTAATAAATATTCCAAAATAAAAGTCGGATTGAATCGTATTTTATTTCCTTTGTATTTCTTTGTAAGTATTTTAATTAATAAAATTTTTAAATACATTCTATAACAAAAAACGACTCACCAAGAAGGAGTGGCCCGAAAGTAATGAAATTTCGTATGCAAAGACATTTGGACTGAATTTGCAAATAAATAAAATTTGGTGTTCAATGAATGAACAGTGGGAGCTACAGCGCATCGAAACTGCGCACTCTACATGTATATATAAGAAGCGATTCTCAATCTGATGGTCAAAATTTCTGTTGCATTGCGATTTAGGATACCTTTCAACGACTGAAAAAATACCTCGCCGCAGGATTTGAGCTCATTACGAGTAACTGTCAAAGTTCGAAAGAGGTCGCATCATTGCATCGAAAGAGGCAGGTTGGGCAAATCGGAGGTTCGCTCGTCATATGGGTCGAAACGATGCGACGATTAGAAGATGCTGGAAAGAATGGGTGGACAGTCGCAGATTTCAGCGTCATAATGGTAGCGGTTGACTTAGGACCACAGCAGATCGGAAGGACAGAGTGATTCTCAGATCAGCTGTCACAGCGCCTGATTCATTGTTATCAACCATCAGACGGGCGACTCGCACACGAGTGTCCACCATGACCATTCACAGACAGCTGACAGAGTGATATCTACGCTCATAGTAACGTTACGCCACCTGCCACTCACGCCTGCACTCTGTCGATCCAGATTACAGTGGTGCTTGTCTCAATCAGATTGTAGTCATGCTGACTGAGGACGTGTAGTGTTTAGCGACGAATCCCGCTACCAACTGTGTCCTGACGATCATCGGAGACGTCCAGGGCAGCGTGCCGATCCTGCTTTCACTATTGCTCCCCACACAGGCCCTCAATCTGGTGTTATGGTCAGGGTTGCCAGTTCCCATAATTGCCGGCCTTCTTTGGACGTCATTAAAGGCGCACTTACCACACAGTGGTACGTCGACGACATTCTGAGACCTGTTTTGCGGCCGTTCCTTTTGCAGTACTCCGGCCTTATTTTTCAGCGAGTTAATGCTAGACCACATACGGCACGTATTACTATGAACTGTCTTGCAGCTTATCAAACACTTTCTTGGCCAGCCTGAATCTCTCCAATCGAGCATGTCTGGGATAGGATGGGAGTGGTGATGGCCGACAATTGGAACAAATTTGACAAGAAATATCGCTGGAGACCATCAGGGAGCTTTATCACTCTATGCCACGTCGTGTGGCAGCTTGCATCCAGGCTAGAGGTGGGTCAACACCTTATTGAGCTCGTTGCTTTGTAACTATGTAACTCTGAAATATATCATTAAATTTTTCTGAAATTTAATCATTTTCTATTCTGTACATATTTTTCTTATCCGTCAATTTTTGTCGCCATCGGACAACTCCTTCTTGGTGCGTCGTGGTTTTTTTTATAATTATAGAGTGTATAAAGTAATCACGACTAAAGTAATAATCAGAAGCATCTTTTTATAATTTTACGCAATTTTTCTTTAGAAATTGCGGAATAAAAATAAATTATATTTTTAGAATGATTTAGTATGCAAATGCATGTACTATTTAGTAACATGTTTTTTTTCTTTTAAATATTAATCACTTTTTCAGATTAGAGGATACATGATCCCTGTTGCAAATTTAATTCAAAAACTATTATGATTATCGCCTGTACTTAGCCATTTTTGAACAAATTATATCATTTTTAAATTCAATATTTATTACACGCAATAGGACGCCGTTAACTTGCGAATGCACTTAAATCGCGATTTTACCATGGCTTTGTTTTTTTCGAAAATAATTCAGATTAATTTTATTTTTAAGTAACTACAAGACTCCTTGTTAGGAGCTGACATTAAAAAACCATTTTTCCCCATTTTATATTTTATTGGATAAACATGTCTAAGAAAACCAATTTGCAGTAGCAAAATTACCCTACGAATGATAGAAATTACAAATGACAGAAAAGTCAAATGAATGTAGTTTACCTAAAAAAAAACCAAAAAAAAAAAAAAAAAAAAAAGCGCAGTGGGGGAGTAAGAATATTTTACGAAACCAAAATCCACATGTTCCCTGATTGTTTAGTGCAAACAGTAACTTTCATCACAAAAAATAGAAAGTAGGTAAAAACGTCTAAGCTGAGATAAACATAAATATTATGTCTTTGAGACGCATCTTTTTGAAGTTTGAAACAAAAAGAGGGTCGACCATTTCAATATATTTTTTTTTTGTCTTTTTGAATTTAAAAATTTGGATTACATTTGAATTACAATTTCTCGTATATTTTGATAAAAGCGAAGAAATTTATTTATACTCTTTTACTGTTCTGGTCTAAATTTGTGAATATATTCTTATATTTGTTTGGTGTGAACATCTTATTGATGCAAGTACAAATGAAATCTGTGAAAGAACGAAACTTTTTCAAGTAAATCACTCGCCACAAGATATGAAAAACCAAAAAGTTTTAAATATTACTAAGAAATAACAGATATCTGATAATGTCGCAAATTCTCCAACATTATGTACTTGATATTGATATTCATAATGTTGAAGTAGGTTGCCGTAGATTGAAGTAACCAGCAGTGTGGAGAAGATAGAGCTCAATCTGCTGAAATTTACAATTTCGGCCTTCGGAAAATCAAAAAACGCTGTGGGAGAAATATACATTTCTAAATGGTAACAATATAGATATAAGAATAATAAATAAAAATTTAATTTCTATATAGATTGTTTTTAGCAATAAAACTTTACGATACCCCGGAATAATAATAATTAAAACTTAAGGATGCTGTGGGTTATTTCAATCTACGGCTTCCAGAAAACAAATAAATCAACATAAATAACTGCAATTCACAACATCATGTTTTTAAGAATTAATTAATATGAAGAATTAATTTTATCCAGATGTCTTGGCTAAGTCTTTGTTATAAATTAAAACTCTAACTACTATACCTCCTTGCGCGTATCTATTACGTAAATGTATTAAAAATAAAAATAAAAAATATCTTTCTAAGTTCGATCTTACCATTTTTTGAGGCAGAAAAAAAAAAAAGTTGTTTTCCCTATCCGACCTCATTCAAAACTTCTTCGCACGTGTCTGGCATAAAGTGAGGTAAAAAATCACAAATCGAGCGATTTCACTTCCTTCGTTGTTTTTGTAACTTTAAACGGTATGTGTAGTATCTTTAGGTTGTTGCACTGCCCTGCTTATTAATACGCGTTGCGCGTTTGCCGCGCTTTAATCAAATTGCGGCATAATAAATTTTACTTGTTTACTATTCGCTCTGTTATCGAATTCACTGGTTATTAGTTTGAGATTCCCAGTGACTAGAATCACTGATGAAGTAATTACTGAGGAACGCTACACAACAGATAAGGACCC
>BMAW01004995.1:0-13131 GCA_019974015.1 Nephila pilipes | reverse complement strand
TTTTTTTTTTTTGTGGCCGCGGTAGCGTAATGGGCATGGTCGCGTAAACGCGGCCGGCAGTTTTCGTCCAGTCGAAGGCTCCTTGTTGCAACTAAAGACCCAACATGTAGCTGGGGCTGATGTACGTTAATGCTGTCCAGGCTCAAAGTCTCCCGTTTGCGTGGTGTGAAAGTTAAGAGAGGTGTTGCCTGCTGAGGGGTCGTCATCGTCATTTGACCGAGCTTCAAAATTACGAGTCCGTTACGAATAGCCCTCGCGTTGCTTCTAATGCAACGTTAATAAAACCTATCAATTAATCGTAGAGTTTTTTATTTGACAACTTAGAAAACTGAATGTTCTATTTATATGTCTTTCAATATTTATATAATCGCACCAATTGGTAAACACGGGTGACGCACTCCCGGGATACCCTAGCGATCCTTCTCTATTTTCGACCCTCCTTCTTGTCAACCATTTTTACCTTTTTTTCAACTTCACGTCTAGACCACAGTTTAATCTTGTTTGGCGCAGCATAGCCATATCTGGCTCTTGCGCCAATAAACTTTACATTCATTCATTCATTCATAATCGCACCAATATAGTATATGCTATATTTATGAGCATAAACGAATAAAACTGGAATTAGTTTCTCAGTTTTAAAATATTTAGAAAAGCGTTCATTAAATAAAAATAAAACTTTATTTTCGAAATAAAAAAAATGTATTTACTTGTTTGTCGAATACAATTGAACTTAAATTTAAACATTTCCAAACATGCTGATTAAAAATAATAATAAAAAGCTTTTGAGTCCCTGTGTAAAGGAAAAATTTCTTTATTTGCTTATAATTTATTCAAATCTAGTACGATCAAAGAATAGGACACCAAATCATTATGGATCATTTTGGAATGCATTGTATTTTCAAACTTATTGTGAAAAAGTTTCTTCAGCCCAGCCATTTTTCTATCTTGAGAACTTGCAGTTTCGCGCAATCAGTTTTTTTTTTTTTTTTAATTATAATATCTGCAAAGAATGTAACAAATAGCTTTAATAATTTGTCTACTTCAATATTTCAATTTTTTATATATACTTCAATATTTCTTTATTTTCACAACTGAGAAAAGGATATTGTCAATAGTTTTAAAAATGTATTGTCTACTTTAATATTTTATCCGTTTACCTTTATTTTTATACATGAAAACTAATTTGATTTTTTCCTCACAGAATTGTTTGATTCGATTCATTTTGTTGTTAAACTTGGAATCGTTTTTGAACTTAAGACTTTTGTAATTTATTGAAGAACTATTAAAGCTCTTTAAAACTTCGAGTATTCAGATTTGATGAAGTAAAATTAAATGTTATTTGAAAAAATGTAAATTGTCTGTGGAATGATTTGTGCCATTTTATTTATTTGAGTAATTCGTCAGATATCAGAAGATTCCTTTAGATTTAAAAATCTTGTTAAATTCATTTCATCGATTCGATCTATTCTGAGGATTCAAATTTGTCAAATAGAATTATGAACACCTGTATAAGATGACTTTCTGAACTTTTAAATTGAATGAACATTTAAAATTTTTAAGGATTTGTATTTTGAATTGTCACATCTATGAATTTTATTTAACCGTGTATTATATGCACTTTAAAAATAAAAGATGAATATATATATATATATAATATGTTTCATAGTTATTTATCATATTTTCTAATATTTTTTTCAGGTCTTTTGACTTACATAAACTGCAGAAGTGTGCGATGGGCCATGAGAGTTCAAGACATGTTTACAGGAGCTAAATTATTAGCTTTGGTAGCTATCATTCTTGGAGGAGCTGTTAGAATCGGTCAAGGTGTGTAATATTTTTGTTTTTCATTTAAATTATCTTATTAGATAGTAGAAATGCACTCAAAACTTAATGAAAGTTTGATAAATTAATTCCAAAATTAGAAAGTGCCTCATTTTCCTCCAAACAGTGTATGCTTATTAATTATATAGTTGAATATTGAACAAATATGGATGAATGAGTTATATTTAAAAGAGAATCGTTATTTTTGGTCCTACTTTATGTGTAGTATAAAAAATTGTAACAGGCAATCAATGTTTAATAGACAATATAATTTTAAAAATGCATGCAAAGCTTTCAAGTACCTTTTTCAACACAGTGTTTGATTTTACTATCGACAACAGATAATTTTACTGCTATAATTAAGTATGCAAATGAAAACGAAGTACAAAAACGAATCGTGATTTATTTTAACTAGAACCCCTCAGAGGCTTACCTACTTCAGGTAAATTCAGGAATCATGATTCCGAACAACCTTAGTGATCTTTATTCTTCACCATGGAGTTTGCAGTCTTAGGTAAAAATGGGCTCCAGCTTAACATTCTTTCTTAACAATCTTTCCCTGTTTTCGACCCTCTTTCTTGTCAATTCTTTTTTTTTTTTCTCCTTTCTTTCGTCTGGATCAGTCATACGTGATTTGGCGCAGAATAGCCAGATTTGGCTGTTGCACCATTAACCCCACCTTCACTCGCTCGCTGCTTTAACTATAAATTGGCTGAAAATAATTTACCCGAATGCAAATTTTGCTATTCTCCAAAATTGACAGCATTCATTTTCCTTTCGATATGTTCTATAAAAACATAGATTGTATACATGCATTTCACAAATATATAATATTATCAATTCCCAGTTATCTTTCTTAAAGGATAACAAAGAGTACTGATAAAAAAAAGTGTATGAATTGTCTTAAGACCTCATAAACTGTTTCCTGGGTCTTCAAAAGTGAATCTCTTTTTGAATACGTTAAGGTTTTCGAGAAACAGTTATTTCATTTTTAATTCTATATTTTAATTTTTATTTGTAAACACCATATAATATTTTACTCTAGGTTACAATGTTTTGTAAGTATCCATTCCAGTAATTTTAAATATTTATTCTAGAGATTAAAATGCTCTTAACATCTAATTGTATATCAGTTATGCTCACAAATATCTATCTAATTTGATCAAACAATGTGCGGCTAAAAAAAAAACCGGACTAATCATTCTACAAACAGTTTGTGCCACAAAATCGTACGGACGATTCAAACCAACCACCTTCCTATGAATACTTATGCTTATGTATACATTCTTCATTTGATACATTTTTACGTTTCGATCTCTAGGTAAACATGGTTCCCCTGCTTCTACAAAATTTCAATTCTACTATTGCTAACTTACTACAATGGTTAGTTGTACTAATTTAAGCCTAAGTTTTTTAAAAAAATCTTTCAAACTTCTTTATATCCTCGATTTGATTTCAATTTGATTAAATAAATTCCAAATTTCTTAAGAATCCGTTTCTTAAATCGCATGTTATGCTGGAACTCTCTCCTCTACTGATCTACATAACTATATAATTAATTAATTATAAAAAATATTTCCTTATTAGCCTAATAAAATTTTCTAAATATGTACGAATTCGTCTGGATTAATGCAAGGATTGGATAAATTAAAATAAACGACACAGTGATTTTCTAGAAAGAAAATATAAGTACTATTTCTTTCCCGAGCTCTTCTCCTGTGTTTTTCCCTACGACTCCGTGGAATTTTCCCTTCATGAGCTTGTTATCCTTGAATTTTTCCCCACCAATTAATAGCTGCAGTCGCAAAATCTTCCGCATTGAACGATTTGTTACGGTTTTGACTCGGTTTAAAATGGCGTTGTTTTGTTAGAATGTTTGAAAAAAAAAAATTTTCGTTTTAGCTCTCAGCCTAAGATATTCTCTGCCACTGAAATCATTCAACAATTAAATATGTTAATACTAACACAAAAACTAATAATTTATTTAAATCATGACAAAAGACAAGTTAATTTTGCAAAATTGAATATTATAAATTTTGTCGAGAGAATTCATTTTACCAGTGAGAATAATTTTAAATTTTATATTGATATTTTTTGCTGTTATTAACATTGAATTTTGCGATGAAAATAATTAATAATAGACTTCTTTTAAGAATTGTTTATCGACGGAACTTTCAAGAAATATTAAATTTATTTGCGAATCTTCACTATTTTTATCTAAACTATTTCTCTTCACATATTACTGCTTACGTAACATAATTTTTGACAAACAAGCTGATGTCTATGATTAAAACAATTAAAAAATACTCTTCGTGAATTATTGAAGTTTTTGCCCTATGGGACTTCTGTATCCAAGTACCGAAATTATTGATCCCAAGGTACCTTTAATAATCTTTTTCCTTTAATATGAAATTACTGTCTACAGTAAACAGGGGTGACACGCCCCCAGAATCTACTAGCGGCCCTTAGCCACATCTGGCTCTTGCGCAAATAACCTTTACATTCACTCACTCATTCATTCCTATCTGCCCTTTCCTATTTTCCACCCTTCTTGACAATTAATTTTTTATTTTTTGCATTTTTGCAAACATTTATGCAACAGATACATATTGTTTGGTACAGCATACCTGGATTTGCTTTTTGCACTATAAACATCAATTTTCATTTTTTAGTTACGCATGAATTGGTTCTTCTTTGATCCTTTCGCAGTTCCGCATGATTTGTTACAAACTTCAACTATCCTTCACTTACGAATGTTTTTGTGATAATATCTAATAAAACGGGAAATATTCTCTGAATTGCTGAACAAATGTGTTTTCTAGAAAAGTAAAAATTACCAGTAATTTGTCGTGATAAAAAAAATAAACTTCTTTTTATAATAGAAATACAGTTAAAAACTTACAATATCATGGTGTTCTACGAAGTTTTAGATTTTTAATGGTTTTCCGGTAAATGTGAGCAATATTTAAAGTATTACAAATTATATTAAAAGGGATTTTTTTAAGATTAAATTTCCGAGCTACAATTATTATTTCATGCTTTCTGAACACAGGACGAATAAGTCTGATTAACTGTATTTAACGTCGCTTTTAGAAGCAACACGAGAGCTATTGGCATCAGACTTGGCAATTTCGAGCCTCAGTCCTGGTGACGAAAACGACATCTGAGCTGTCACCTCCCTCCCGAAATTTAAACAGCCAACCAACAGGAGGACTTAGAGCCTCGGCAAATTTAACGGGATTCAGCAAAAATATGCGGCGAGATTATAATAGTATCAAAGATGGAATGTACGACTCGATGGAAGAAACGCAAGCCGCAAGTTCGCAACCATTACCACTCAGCTATCACGGCTATGAACACTAAATTCAATAATTAAAGACTAGAAGAAGAAAAGAAAAACATTTCTATGTGAACATTGATTAAAAATTACGTGCTCAGATAATTTGAAGAACAGAAGTTTCTATGTCGTGTATTGTTTCATTTTTGGATTCTTATCATGTCTGATTTTAGCATTAAGACTAAAGCCGGCAATCATTCAACCAATAGCAACACCCATGTTGTGATCGGTCGGGAAAGAATAGTCCCGCTGTAGCTCATGCAAGTCGTAAGAGGCGACTAAAATGGGTACCCAGTGCCTGAAGCCACATTCGGACACCTCGAACCTGGGGACAATATATATGAGGGGTCTGTTTCTCCAGGTTGAGGGGGCCTCAGGGGGTTTGCCTTTATTAGATAGATACGGGCCTCCCGACCCCGAGAACGCTAGTGATCTTTTTTTTTTTTTTTTTTTTTTTATTTACCATGAGTTTACTTACTGTAAACGCGAGTGACGCTCCCCTGGATACCTTAGCAATCCTGCTGTATTTTCGACTATCCTCCTTCGCAACCGATTATTATTGTTTTTAAATTTTTTCCCCACAAAGAAGACAAACAACAAAGAAACATGTCAAAAGAATAATATGAAACTTCCCTAAATCATTTCAAATTTATAAAATGTATTATTATCCAATTCGGAGGAGATTGTCGAATATAAAGCAAATCTCAGGTTCAACGTTGGTGCTTTTCAGAAGGGAGAAAAAAAAAAAAAAAAAAACTACTGGTGTGGGAACACTAGTATTTCACATTCTGGAATTAAATATATAATAAATAAATTGTCGAGAATGTTTCAGTAGACACATATTTAGTATATATGATTTCACCGTATAGTTTAATATGTCCTGGTAGGGAGCCCTTTGCTAAACTTAGGAAAACATTTTGAAAAATTTCATTTTGTGAAAGGATGTACAAATTAATTCAGTTACAAAGGTTTATAATTTTAAGCTTTTATGTAGTTTTTTAAGTTTTAATTTTTTTAATATAGGTTCACACTTAATTTGTGTGTTGTTATTATGTACATACCGTGATGATAAATCCACAAACGCTCTATATGTGTACGCGGCAGCCAAGTGATAATGCTCGCGAGTAGGCGGTCAGTGTTATTTTTATTCAGTCCATGAGTTCGAGTCCTCTTGAACTGGAAAACCCGTTATGTAGTGGTGATGCACGTTAAGCCTGTCAAGGTTCCAGGTCCTCACGTTGAGATGGTGTGAAAGTTAGAAAGCGTTCTACCAGCTCAGATGTTATTTTAATCTTCGACCATGATTCCAAATTACAAGGTACATCGCCTGTATTCCCCGTGTTACTTCTAAGTGTGTTGTTAAGAAACATATCAATCAGTTAATTAAATTAATTAACAGTAATTTTAAGATCTGATTAAAAGTTTTTGAAGAAAAATTCAATTTCTGAGCACTAATTTTCAAATTTGACTTACTTTGAATTAAAAAACTTCCAACAACGTTCAACTAAATTCAATAGCTATGAGAAAGGAGAAATTTTATTTATGTTAGAATGAGGCCGGCGATAGGCTAGTGCTCATGATCGTGGACTTGCGACCGGTGTTTCGTCGAGTCGTGGGTTCGACCCCTGATGTTGCAAAAGTCCCGCCATGTAACGGGGCTGATTCATGTTAAATCTGGTCCCAAGTCCTCCCTTGGAGGGGTGTGGCTGTTTGCAGTGGGAAGTGCCAGCTCAGGTTTTAATCTCATCACTTAACCGTGGTTCAAAATTACGAGATTCGTCGATAATTGCTCTCGTGTTGCTTCTTAGTGAGAGGATAGTTAAACAATCACTTTGTGTTAGAACAAGTCGAAGCAACACGAGGGCCGTCGCCAATAGTCCCCGTGTTGCATTGTAGTGCGACTTAAATAAATCAGTTAATGGATTATGAAACTATATTAGAGATGATAAAGCTGATTATTTATTCTATTCTACCCCCACAGGAATTTTCGAGACTTTTGGCAATAATTGCTCAATACCGATCGTCTCTTTACAGCGCTTTAACCTTTTCAGGGGCACCGTTTGCACAGTGCAAACGCCTTTTCCCACGTTTACAGCGTGGAAGCTATGCCCGCTCGTGTTTAAACTGTGCAAACACCCCCTCTCTGAACCGAGGATTGCTAATTTTTTCAAATGTATTTTTTTATCTGCATGATCAATATACTTCTTTTGCCTGTATATCGTTTTAAAAACGTTTCATAAAAACATTGTGCGATTCAAAGGGTTAACAGGAGAAGGACCTGTACTAAAGCATGTACTCAAGTTTTCGCGGCCGCGGTAGCCGAGTGGTACGCGAGCTCGCGATCGGAGCTCTCTTCGTCGAGTTGTTTTTTCGAGTCCTGGTGACCCTAAAGACCCTCCATGTAGCGGGGCTGATGCAGGTAAAATCTGTCAAGTTCTCATGGTGGCATAGTGTGGAAAGTAGGGTGCTAATTCTGGCGTCGTCCTCGTCTCTTAACAAAGGTTCAAGCTTTCGATTTCCGTAGTAGTGTCGCTACTAAATGAGATGCTAATAATCAATCAATAAAAGTCCCTTCGATCTGTTGGTATATTTTATAATAATCAATCCTTTTCGTTACGTATTAAATATATGTTGTCTAATTCTTTTAATATTATTTAAAATATTGTAATGATATATATATTTTGGTGTAGCTTTTATTCAGTGAAAGTGAAAGCTCCCCCTCAGTGTTCTTACCCTCTTTAGGTACGACACTGAGGCAAGTTCGGGTATCTTGACTCTGATAAGCCCTAATGATCTTTTTCTTTCCTGTTTTCCTCTTTGGTAAACACGGATGACGTGTCCCGGAGATACCGTAACGGCTCATCTCTATTTTCAACTATTTTTTCCTTCCCTTTTTTTCAAACTTCAAGTAATAGCGTTTTTGGTGCAGCATAGCCATATCCGATGCTTGCGCCATTTAACTCTATCAAATGAAATTAAAGCTTTTGTAAAACTCATCAAAATACAGCCTTTTTGAGCCAAACCCTTTAAGTCATTTTTCTTGTGAAGTTTTTCTTATCGGCAACACTTTCATACCAATATTGAATTTCAGATTCAGCGTAATAGTAACTGATAAAACTAAACCTCCTTTGATGAATGAGGGCAAACTCATGAATAACTCATAAGGGGACTGAATTCTCGCTTCCTGCCTGATAAGGCATATTTATTTCAACTCCTTCAAACTCTTTCTTTTTTTCCCCCCATCGATACGAGTTCTGGCGCGCTTTCTCTTTCTTATTTTCGTTTTTGTTTACGGCCTCGGTGTGAAGCAGGTCAGAAACATAACGCTGTTGAATTCAAATGTCGGAATTTGTGACTGCCAACGACTATGGTATCTAGTTTAATTTCTGCACTAACTTGTAAAGTCAGTGTAAAAAGGAACAAAGGTGCATCCATTTGATATTAAGTTTTGTTTGAAAATGATTTACCGAGGATTTAATGTATTCTTACAGCATTTCATGATGCTGATCCATATTTTATATTTTGTATGCTAAGCAATTGTATTCATTTCATTAACTTTTATTTTGTTGAGTAGAAAGTTAATCTTCGTTAGCATCTGGATATCAAATTATTTGAACGAAAAAAGTTGTTGAGAAATGTTCTGAATTTTCCTATGTCTTACGTTTATCATTTTTTGTGCCGTATTTTAGTTATGTAAGATGAATAAATTTTTTAACTGTTCATTTTTTTTAAAAAAAAGGGAATATTTTTGTCCTGTCATACAATATTTTTGTATGAAATGTCTTGTAAATGAATCGTATGTTGTATTTTTTCTTGTCAATCACCTTATCCTCTTTTATATTTCCCACCCCGGGATACCCTAGCGATCCTTCTCTATTTTCGACTCTCCTTCTTGTCAACCAATTTGTCTTTTCCTCAATTTCTTCTCGTCTAGACCACAGTTAATTCTTGTTTGGCGCAGCATAGCTATATTTGGCTTATGCGCCTATAAACTTTACTTTCTTACATAATCTTTTTGTCTATCACTTTCTTACATAATCTTTTTGTCTATCACTTTCTTACATAATCTTTTTTTCTATCAATCTTTTTTCAATGTATTAATGTCTAGATCGCAGATTTACCTTGTTTGGCGCAGTATGGCCACATCTGGCTCTTGCGCCAATAAAACTTCTATCATCATTTATATTTCCCAATTAAATTTGAAAAGTAAATTTTTAAGGTAGCAGTAAACCTTTCAAGAAAACTTTTTAAATTAACTTAAATTTTGCTTACAAGTGCACATTTTATATCCTTATGTGACTACAAAATTAGAAACACGTTAAAGAAAAGTTTTGCATTGTATTTTTTACTATCAAAAGAGACTTTTACATAAATATAAATAAAACTTTCCGCAAAATTTGGTAACTCAAAAGAAAATAAATGTATTGACTTTTTGTAAATTGAATAAAACCACAATCTAACCATATATAGGGATTACGTGGGAAGCCCCTTGGAAGTTCGAGTTCTGAACAATGAAATTTACAAGTCATTGTAATTTTAACTTTAATGTAGTATAAAAACACTTCTACTCAGTACAAAATCTCAAGAACATTCTATTCCATGTATATGCTTTTAAAAACATAAAAAAACCCATATATATAAAATTTCAGGTTTATTTATGCATAACATTTTGAGATATTGCGTTTTGCAGTAATAAAGTGTCATTTTTAGAACCTTTCTGATCAGACAAAGTCATGATCAAGTAAACAGCTGTAACTCAGCTTCTAAATAAGATAGGAACAAAATTCAAACCGATTTTTAAAGATAAAAGAATTAATTTTAATATGAAATCAAAAATTAAAAAAAAATCGGGTATCTTGATCAAAAGTTGTGTTTTGAAGGCATACTATCACCTTAAGCTACAGCTTACATAAGTATCTCTGATGTTCCGAGAATTAACAGACTGAGGTAGAGTTTTACTGGTTTTTAAAGAAATTAAAAATATAAATGTCACAAACATAGTCGTTAAACTTGATAAATCGCAAGGTTTTTAATGCTTCCTTTATTTTAAATTGATAATGCGAAGATGATATAAAAGAAAGAATCTTCCATTTTTTTTCTATCTCGTTAATAAACCTCTAAATCGCTTATTTTGTTATACATTTCGGTGAATAAAATATCGAGACATATGTACTTCGATATTTTGCATTGGATATTTAATACTTTTTTAAAGTTTCCTTTCAAGGACTTGCTTTTTTTAAATAAATACTTCATCATGATCTCTAGGAATCTTGGTGATCTTTCTCTTTCTCCATGGAGTTTTATGTCTTTGATAAACAATTGTAACATACCCCCGGGATACCCTAGCGATCCTTTTCTATTTTTGACCTTCATTGTCAACCAGTGTTTACATTTTTTTCCTATCTAGACACAGTTTAAACAAATGTTTGGCACAGATGCGCCAGAATTGGCCTCTGAAGCACCCTAGAGATCTTTTTCCTTTCCAATGGTGTTTATTGTTTGGTAAACAACAAATGACGCATTACGTTTTATTATTGGTCTATAATTGAAGATATAAGAATATGAAATGCATAATATCATTCTTTATTGAGCCATTTGAATCATTATCAATAAAAAGACAACTCTACGTCAAACATGGCACACCCTAAAACTGCAACGAAATCTTAATTTTCCTGCTTCTTATGAGACAATTACTAAATTTTCATACATCCAAATTGTTATATAGCGTTCGATAAATATATGGACAGGAAATAAAAGTTTTATTAATCTGTAATAGATTACTTAAAAGTTCATGAAAAGAAGAAAAATAATTAATGTTAAAAATTGCAATATGGAGAAGTTAATTACAGTGCTGATTCATCATATGAAGTTCACAATTTTTGGTAGAAAAAAAATTTCACTTATTCGCTTCCTTTCTGTAAATATGGCATGGTGCGATAATGTTTTATATATATCAGATCTACTGCCTTCATGAGCTTTTAGAAATTTCCGAATCTTTAATTTTTTTCTCATTTGAAACGCCTAATTTTGGTTTTATCTGTTTATAAAAGCTCAACGTTACGAGGCATATCGCAATAAACTTAAATTCTAAAAAATTTGTCTTTTATATTCTATAGCAATTACTCTAAGACTGGAATATGCAAATTTTCATATTCTGAACTTAGTTTTACAGTTTATATATGAGTACTTTAAGAACATGAACTTTTTTATTATTATTAATTCACGCTTATTCTCACTGAAGAAATGAGAAGAAAATTTTAACTATTTATCTTTCATACTCATAATATATTACCCATATCATATATTATTTTAATTACTCCAACACCTTTATTTTAATTGGCACTTTGAAAAAATGGTAATTCATATATTTATGAGATGCGCAATATTTTAAGAGTATTTCAAAATAGCCCCTGTATTTAATAATATTCCGCAGTAAAATCAACATTGTGTATAATCAGTAAATGTTTTTGAAATCAAGAATGTATGCATATGATTCACGTGCACTGGCGACTTGGTGTAAACATTTGACGTCCCTAACAAGGATTTTCATCCGAAAAAAACACGATGAATCAACAAATGAGAAAAAAAAAACATGGCTCCTTTCCATGTTTTTTTATCTGTTCTAAATATGCAGTTTTATTCGACGAACAAGACGAGTTTTATTCGACTATGTTTCCTTTCTTGGCCAATTTTCATTCACAAATCAAACGTTTTTAATGAAATTCATAAAAATTATTCATGAAAAGTAATACTTCACAGTAAAGAAAAGGCTATACTTAAAAAAAAATATTACTGTTGTTTTAACGCTTAATTTCTGTTTCAGGTCATGTGGAATATTTAGAAAATGCTTTTGATGGTGAATTTACCGCTAAATCCTTATCTTTAGCATTCTATTCAGGACTGTTTGCTTATGGAGGATGGTATGTATGATTATTTTTAGATAATTCTGTTATAAATAAACAATTCTTTAGGATAAAGTATTGTGTTAGATTGCTCTTAAGCTTAATATAAAGTATACATTCACACTTTGTGTGTGTGTGCGTGCGTGCTGATTAATTTGCTTCAGTTATTAAAAAAACATTTCAAATCAAACTTTTATATAAATATGGACTAAGAGGTATAAAAATTATTTTTAAATATAAATTAATATGTAATTTATAAGACTTGAGGTGCTTACGTAAAATACATAAATAACTTCAGATAAATTCAGTACCATCGCTACTAACTTATATATGAGATCAAAAGAAGTATTAATGACTCAGTTTTATAAATTATATAAATTTAGAATGAAAAAAATCGATTTTATACCTTTTAATCGATCTTTAAATAAAAACCAGACTTAATTTTTGTACTTATATTTAATTCTTTTTAAACTGAAAATTTGAGACTGAAAAAGCTATCGCCTGAACTATACGTATGTGCAAAATTTCAACTCAATTGGACGCTAAGTGCTCGTCTCCTACTTCCTTCCCTTCCACCCAAGTCCTTCACTGTTTGAGCCAACCCTAGTATGGTATTGCCACTGGAGTTTTCTGGAGTTATATATTTTTTCATGAAAATTGTTTGTTTATAGGTTTTTCTATCGCCCCTTAAATTTTTGCACATAAGTTTCGAAACACTCTGTGAATTGATAAAATATTGTGAGGGGTCGATGTAGGGGCAAGATTACAATACGTAGAAGTATGAAATTTGGTACAAAAGAATCTATGAGTATTCCTAATGTAAGTCCCGAAGCTGTTTTTTCGAATTTCTGAGGTAGATTTTTTTTTTCTTCAGACACACTACACAAGAATATGTCACATACGTCACGCTTTCCGTTGCTTTTGGCTAACTTCATATAGTTTTTGAAGATATTTATATTTATTAATTAATTTTTTGCAGCAGAATATAGTTTTCTGGAGCTTATGTAGTTTGGTACTTTTGATCATTCTTTGTAGAATTAATATTCTGTTTCGAAATAATCGTTTAATAAT
>BMAW01004994.1:0-11544 GCA_019974015.1 Nephila pilipes | reverse complement strand
TAAAAGAATTTTAATACATATGAGATACCTTGAGGGATTTTTAGGTTAGTAAAATTGGAAATATATATCTTTTCCAGTTGCGTTCCAAACTGAAATAGATACTTCTTATCTATTGCCATAGAATATCCAAATTATTGAATTCTTCTGTCAAACTTTCAATATTCATTCTGTTAGACTGAATTTAATAGATTACAACCATTACTATGATTTAAGATTTGATGCAAATAAATTGAATGTACCATTGAATGTTACATACTCTCAAGAAAATATACAAAGAGATTTACTGATATTTCCTAAAGTCTTTAGAAGAAAGTAACATTAAAAAGATGGACATAAGAGAAAATTGAAATATCAATAATTATTTTGACATTTCTTAAGTATACCCAAAGGTATCCAAGTACTTTTGGAACCCTGATTTTAATAAACCGTATAATTTTTTTTTCTTTTGATATTTAGTATCTTCTGAATTAGAATGCTCATAAAAAATATTTTAATAGTTTTATTAGAATTAATAAATTTCAAAATTAAATTTTTAGCATCAAATAAGGAAAAAATTAACACATTTTCAAAATATTCTCCTTTCATGAATAATCTTTCTGTAACATTGTTACTCAGCATATGTATAGATATGACAACTTCACAAAACCTGAACTAGGATTTCATAATGAATCATATTACTTGCAGAGTTATTATGAGTTGAAATAACAACAAGTGTTTTTTTTTTCAAAAAAACTTTCTCCATTCTTATGCATTAAAATGTGAATAAATCCACTTATAAACCATACTTTACAAAATTCCTAATTCAGCCTCCAAAGAATAATATGAAAAATATTTCTACCAAATTTTTTCAATATATAGAAAAACAAAACATTTGAGTTGTTACCTTTCAAAAATTGTAAACATACTGAAAATTATATTCTTCAGAAAATGGATTTAAAGTTAAAACTTGTTCACAGAAAACAAAGATATACTTACCAAATAAATTTTAAAAAATCCCACTTATATAAGTCACACCTTCTTCTTTCTCTTTTCTTTTGAAATTTGAATTTTTTGCTGTCCTAATTTTTTTTCTTGCTATTTTTGCTGATGGTAACGAATGTCGTTTGGAGTCAACAATGCGAATAATAACGAAGTTTTTAAAGGCATCTACCGTATACTGCCCTGGAAACACATCTAATGCATGAAATATCTTTAACACTCCCTTATAACCATCATTAAAATGTATTACAAATATATAAGCTCCAAGAGTAAACGTTTCATGGTCAACAAATTCATCTTTCAGGATTATTTTCCATAATCAACTTTTACTTTCCTTAAGCATTCATTCGAGTTCTGTGTTTTGCCATGGAGGCGTTTTTTAATAAGCTTTGATCGCAGAAATCAAAATATGAAGATTTGATGGAATTAACAATGATTTTAGGCAGACTTTTGTATTTTTTATTTACTTTATTCCGTAAGCAATAGCACGTTGATATTTACACCAACTAAATTGTCCTTTCGGACACTGTCCATGTATTGGCTGATCCAATCCTGAACAGCAGTGGTAAAATGCTGCTATTACAGCACTTTGCATTCCAAGCAAATCATTACATTGCTTCTAATTGCAATACCATAACAATTTTGCTATTTATTGATAAATTTGTCGGTAAGTTTTCCATTTCAACCTAATCCCTTCTGACCCGATATTCGTTTGCGAAGGCGGGTTCCGATTCTTTTCTTAATGTGACCTATGCACTCTTATTTGGTTACACTATTTTTTCCATAAATGTCTTTCACTGCTGATTAACCTTGTGAGTCCCCATCATCGTAAAAAGAAGAATACATCAGCTGTCACAAATGGCGTGACCTTTCAAAGATGCGATATGCATCAACAGATTCCATGTCGGATGATGACCCAGAATGATTTCATGAACAAATGTGATTGCTGGACACATTCAACCTGTTATTTATAGCTCATGTGCGAAAAATTTTCTTCATAATTTCGATATCTGCTAATTTACCCGTATCAATGAATAAAGCTGCTACCATCACAAGATACACCACAGCTTGTCAATCCCTCCTGCTGATGAATCATCTCTTTTATTTCAGAAACTGCAACAGTGGTGCAATCCTGTGCAACAGTGGTGCAATCCTGTGCAACAGTGGTGCAATCCTGTGCAACAGTCGTAACTTTCAAAAACTTCTTTTCACAGTTCCTGAAAGCTGACTTGGATAAACATGACATATATAATGTAGCTTTCAGCTTTTTCGAAGCATTCTGGCCTTTTTCAATTAAACACATACCTAGAAAAAACTAAATATTGATTTCAGTCATCTTGGTTCCTTTTTTAGTTGATGAAAAACTATGAATAAAATTGCAGTTTGGGCGTTTCAAGAGCATATTGGAAAGTAAATTGAAGCTGGACTCTACCGTGAGTTCTAAGCTTTGTAATAAACACAATTGGCAAATCAGCATTTCAATGACACTGGAAATTATTTCTAGACTGTAAATTCTATTTCCAAGTGTTTATATTTCTTTTTTGAATCTATCCTTGATTATTGTTTTCCCTGTTCCAAATTTATGTTCGCTGCTCATGCTGACTGTATCTGTTTTCTGACAAGCAGACATGGAATTTCCTTTTTTTTGCACTGTCCTTTATTTTTCGTACAACCTATATTTTAAATAAATAATATTATTCTAAAAAATATTATTATATTTACACAGTTATTTCATACAGAAATAAAATAACAATTAATTCAAACAACAATGTTGCTCAGCAAATTATTAAACAGAGTGTATATTGATCCCGATCCCTTTGAATTATATATATATATATATATATATATATATATATGTGTGTGTGTGTGTGTGTGTGTGTGTTTCAGACTTGTTAAACAGTAGATTTTAAATTAAGGAATGATAAATATGGCTTCAAGTCACAATCAAATTGAAGAATCCATAGCTTTTTGATGATAAGGGAACTTAAAGGGAATTGAACATCC
This sequence comes from Nephila pilipes, assembly GCA_019974015.1. Lineage (NCBI taxonomy): Eukaryota > Metazoa > Arthropoda > Arachnida > Araneae > Nephilidae > Nephila > Nephila pilipes. Next base: position 8,562 of record BMAW01004994.1, on the reverse strand, counting down.
TCTCGAACTGAGTTTTAACAAGAAGTATTTAAACAATTATAACTCCTGCTATATACTTATACTATCAAACAAATATAATAAAAATTTAAAAATTAATATAGGCAATAAGCTTTTTACTTTCGTATTGAAGTATTATTGATGGAATTGCGAAGCTTTAAGAACTAACAGTAAACAATCAACAGGTGCTGTGTACATACGAATACTTCTACCGTCTGTAATCGATATGCATGTGTCGAAAATTTTAATCTGATATACCAACCATATAGATGATCTGGAATTCAAAATTAATTTTTGTTTACCAAAAGAAAATAAAAACTATCAAAAAGTTGAAGTGAATATGTGCTTCATGGGTTAATTAATGATAACTGTATAATAATGAAAGGATTAAGAAATAGTCATTCAGAAATATTAAAAGACGCACTAAATTAAAACAAGAAATTAATACAGAACATTTTTAAGACCTAAATATATTATTAATTTTTATTTCCTATCTTTCAGGATTGAATCAACATGTATGTTAATGATTATTGTTTTTTAACTATGTCAAAGTGTAATTAAAGTTTATAGCTTTACTAATTGAAATTCAGTAACATTATTGAATACTTTTCATTTATTGAATGTGTGTGTATGTTTACTTCGAATATTTGGGAAATATAAAAAAATAACATTTCTGAATAGATTTAATTTATTTTGGATGGTCAATGTAGACCGAAATCTACATTGTTAACTTTTTTTTTATCTGTTTAATGGGATATAAAGCAACAGTTTTTATTTTTCCTTTTAAAGTATTCTTTTAATTCAATGGATATCAAAATATTTCATTTTCCTCAAGAATGTTTTGAATTCTTGTTTATTAACTACTGTTTTTTACAAAATAATTTGAAAGGCAATTTCTATGGTTAATTTATAATAAGTCAAATGTGAATATGTTCCAAATCATTAACACGATTAGAAGTACGACACTTTGCATTATCAATTAAATTGAATTTCTTCAAAACCCCAGATGATGATTTGAGAACTTATTATTTAATTTCTTCTACTTTTATCTAATTAGATTATATTTCTACAGTTAAAAATTTTCCTAAAATTTTGAAATATTTGTTGAATAAAAGTATTCATTTAATGTTAAGTTACCTTATTGCTCATTAAATTCATCATATTTTTATTTGAATTTTCCAATACGTTAATATGCTAATATAGGTAGATAACCACCAATAAAATGTTACATATAATTATCGTACTTTCCTTCAGTAGTAAGAATGATACCATTAATGTAAAAGTTTTAGAAATTCCTAATTACATTTGGACTTCTTTCATGCGAGTTTTATACTTAACACTTAGTCTTAAACATAAAAATGCTGAAGAAAAAATTAAACTTTTACTACAATTTATTACTTTTGCTCTTATTTCGTTTAAGCATTTTTCTCAAAATTATAATGGTTAATTTAAATTAATGAAATCTTAATTCACTACCTCTAGCAGGTGTTCCTATGTATATCAAATTCATAAGAATTTGCTAGAAAGATTAATTTCCTATATGTTGTTAATCTTAAATTGTTCACTCAGTTTGCTTCTTGAACCTAGTCCAGATTAACCCATGATCCATTTATTCAATTAGTAAAAAGTAAAAACGTGAAATAAAGAATTATATTGTTAGAATAGAACCTGCTTATGGAAAGATTTCTGTAATTAGTATTAATAACACTAATTCTTACTGTTCTCTGATACTTATGCTCAGCAAACGTTATTTCAGTCTTGAAATTAGCTATGAATCATGAACATTTACATAATACGATTCCAACGATTTATTTGAGGACATTAGTATTTGATGGAAAACCTAAAGTAATAGGTCTACGGAAAGTTCTGTCCGTTTGTGAAGTGAAAGAAAATATATTTTTTCATACATTTCATAATATTTATTGTACAATATATTTTCCATCGTTACTAAATAACTCTTGCCAGCGTGATGGTCATTTGAAAATACCAATTTTGAAAAATGCCTTATATTTAAAGTCGAAGAACTGAATTTTTGCCAAGTTGATATATACTTCAGTTTTGAATTTGTTTCTTTTCAAAGAATTTTGCACGGATGCTAGGTCTGAGGAGTACTGTGGAGGCGACAGAAAGTTCCTGCCTAGTTCTGTGATTTTTAAACGAATCTCCAAAGCAGTATGTGAAAAGGCATTGCCATGATTCAATATGATGTGCATCATGTTGAACATCGCCGGCCTCTTTTCTTTCAGTGTTTTGTTTAAATCCACCATTTGCTGGTAGTATCTCTGCGAATTGAGCCTTTTGTTAGGTTTCTAAAGCTCGAAATGTACTTGTCCTAGGACGTCCAACCACATGGACAGAATTCTCTTATTCAGGCTCAGTCTTGATTTATAGATGGTAGGTACAGATAATCCATACTTCAAGTATGCTCATTTCCTTACGATGTATTCGAAAATCATCCATTTTTCATCACAGTTATCCTCCGTTCCAAAACGGGTTTGTTTTAGTGCAGAGGAAATAGAGATGTGTACATGACGATTCGACTATGCAATTTTTTCTATCCCATCTGGAATGCTTTTCGACCAATCCTAGTAATGTCGGAAATAATATTGTACAATAAACATTATTAGATGTATGAAAAATGTATTATTTTATATCCCAAAGTAAAGATGCCCTAGGTTTGCTGATTATTGTTTCATTCCTTTTAAAAGTAAAGATTTATTATTATTATTAGATATCCATCTTTTTTATTTTTTAATTTTTATTAGAATGACTTGAAGGTATTTTTATGTATAAATGAAACATGTTTTTATCCCATGTTTGCTGATTATTCAATCCATTTTAATAAGATGAAAGGAAACCTTCTCTTACATCATAATAAAAAAAAAGTTTTATTAAGATTCAAAATATCATCCACTTGATCTGAAGACAATGCAGTGACTCCACAAATAATACTTTTTGTAGCTTTCACTATGGCAACATAAGTCGTTCCCAGTTTAAAAAAAATTGCTGAAAGACAAATATTTAAATACAGATTTTAAATAGTTCACCAAAAGATTTTGAATTAAAGAAAGGAATTTCGCAAAGTAAGAAATTTTTTTAAAAAGCAAATTTTTGAAGACATTGAATCAAAATGGCGAAAGCTTTCAGTATCAAATTAATATTTCCTCACACTTATCTGAAATAAAAAAAAAAAGAATTAAAGAAAATCTGGTTTTAATGGTTTTGGACTTTTCACTAAAGACTCAGATTTAAAAAAAAATAAAGACCAGACGTAATTTCACATAAAATAGTTTTTGACATGTATATTAAGAAATCTTAAGGCAACTTTATTATTATAATTATTTAGTCAATATGAGAATGTAATATGTTGTACAGAGACTTGTATGGACGGCAAATTTTATATTGTAGAACTTAAAGAACCTTGATTGTAAATCGAGCTTAAAAGTCCTTCTTTTGTACCATTATCTTCCTTTTAACAGCGCATTGAATGATGAAAAATGTGAAGAAAAAATCCTCAAAAACATTAAGTATATAGTAAAACTAATATAAAAACATAGAAAATATATATGATAGTGAATTCCATCCGAGGATGACAGAGAAATACTACATATTAAAATGCCCAATAACTCATTTGAAGAAGAAAGAAAGTTGTCTATTTCATTGATAAATAATTTCTTAATAATGTCTAATATAAATTATTTTTGTGAATAGTTTGTTAACGTAGATTCAGGAACTAAAGGCATTTATATTTAGAAATAAAGAATAATTCATTGAATTTCTTGTGTATGTTTCAAAATTGGAAAAAGAAAATCTTTAATCGATAGAAAGATTTTTTTTTTAACATCGTGAGATCCTAAATAAAAATATAACTCCATTCTACATTTTTTTTGTAGTTTTCCAGTATTCAATTTAAATTTTGTGATTGAAAAGTAAATGCAGATGAAATGTATCGTAATATTTTATATATAGCTTAGAAATGGCTGTAATGTAGGTTATAATAAATGTTTCTTAGGAAATTATGAAATAGTATTAAGAGATATTTTATTTCAATTTTTTAAACATAAGACACATTCTAACCATTAAATATGTCACAGCTCTAAACTTTCTCGTTAACACAGCTTAGCTCTGTGGATAGATGGACCAGATTTAGTACTGATTTAATCATATGGCCATGGCTTGCTTAATGGACTTTTGAGATATCCGAAGTAAACAGTTTTAAAATGTTCTACTAAAATAATTTGACCGTAAATAAAATATTTATTGTTTTCACTTTTTAAAATAAGAATTGACGGAAATATTTTAAATTAATAAAATTGTAGGTTCATGAAATAATCTGAGCAAACAAGATAGCTATGAACTAATGCAATTCCAGAAAGAATATCTAGAAGGCATTCGTTATCAAAATGATGATGCGAAGCATAGTTAAATATTTAAGAAAGCTATTGGTCAGTGAAGCCTTTTAATTAAAGTAGTTTTCGTAATTAAATTATCTTCCTCACAGCCCAACGGTCAGGAAGTGCATTGGTTGGTAGTCATCCATAAATATGGAAACAGCTTGGAAGGCAAATCAGAGCTCTTCATAAATTCACTGGATATTATATTCTACGTAAGTTATCTCTAATTAAAAAAAAATTGGTTTGCAATATTGTTCAACGGACTTGAAGAAGCCTTAAGTGTGAATTTATCTCAATTATTCTATTTCATATCTTCGTAGCAGTGCCATTTTCCATTTGGAGTCGATACTTTAATAAATATATGTCTGTAAATGGCTAAATAGATGAATTTTAATTAAATATTTAATAGGAAGTAAAATATGAATATATAAATGGAATTGACGATGCACTATATATTATATTTATAATATGCAGAATATATTTGCAATTTATAGGATTGCATTATTGGAGTATTAGTGATATAAAAAGGAAAAAAAAATAAATATTTTGCCTGGATAAAGCTTTCAAAACTTGATGTTAAGAAAAATGAGTTTAAATTATGAAAAATATATCACTATGTCAAAAACTAATTGAATAAATGTGTCTATTAAAATTTGATAACAAAATACTTTATTACGAGATCTGTGTATCATTTCGTCCTGAAACAACTTGAAAATAATCAATGCATCAAATTCCTAGATTAGGTCAAGGGCAGATGACAAATCTGCGTACAAATTATTAAATGACAATCTTATTTAAGATAGGAATACTTATTGAAAATATACCAACTTTTAAGCAGCTTAATTTAAAATTTAACATATTTTATGTTTTTTTTTTAAGAAAACTGTTTTTATTAAAAACTGGTGCTCAAATACTTTTTTCAAAATGTTTCTTAATACCTTGAAAAATTACGTTAAAATCAGTCTAATACCTTTTCTAAGAGTTGGTTCCTACGTAATTGGTTTCTTAATGATTATTAAAATTGTTAGATGCTTGCATTGAAATATAAGCAAAAAAATTTCATTGTTTCTTCTCTTTGCTTTTTCTAGTTTCTAAAATCTAACAAATCTGCTGAAATTTATAACCTAAAATGGATGTTGTGCAGTATAAATTTATGAAATGTTGGAAAAGAATTTTTTTGTAGCATTTATGGAATTTATACAGAAAATTTGAAATTGACATTGCACTGGAATAACTTAAAATATTTCACCGTATACTAACATTGCATTTCATTTTGTATCATATATAATTTTGATTTTGAATTCCAATGAAGGAGTTGAAGAACCCAATATTCATCAAGAGGAATCAGAACTTGTAAAGAGGAATCAGGACTTAAGCACACGGTTCAACTTAAAAATCATTAGTTACGAAACTAGCGATCATAACCACTCAGAAAAACATTTAAGTATAAGCAGCATTAAAATATACGCGTTCAAAAATGTTGAGTATCAAGTTCGACATTATAACTAGGGCATGTTACGTTATTAATCAAAAAATAAAGAAGTAAATAAATATAAAGAGGAAATTATTTAGTTCCAAAATGTGTTTAGTAGGCTTAAAATTCCTTCTCTTTGCTGATAAATACACTTTAATTATTCAAATATCGTAAGAATTCTTCCTCAAATTCATGCGCCTCTGAAATGTGAAAACGGTTGGTAAGTATTTGCTCTGCTATGGAAATCATAATCTCTATTTTGTTCTTCAAGGGAATCGATCAGAATAATTGAACGAAAACTATGTCTTATCAATTTTTCATTTGAATGATAAAAACTCCTGCTAATGAAGCAAATACAACCTCACACGTCCTTCGGCCTGGCTCAAACATATTAACTAAACAAATGGATCGAAACAAAACCAATAATTTGACAGTATTGACCAATAATACCAAAACGTTCGAAGTAATATTTTGCGCCACTTTACGTGACTAAAAACAACACCGATCACAACTCCAAATCATCAGGAAACGATTGTTTAATCCATACATACTTGATATCACGGAATGCTTTTCTTTTAAATCATACTATGATTACTTATCATCATTACAGGTTATGTAAAAGAGTTGAATGCAGAGAGTTATTATCTAACCAGTGCATTTTTATGGTTAACTTATTAGTTGTTCTTAAAGAATCTTAAAATATTCATACAAATGTTCATTAACTATTCTTAGGTATTGGAAAAAAGTTTCGGTACAAAAAGAAAAAGAATAATGCTTACATTGTACAGTATTCTGGTGTTTTCCTTTTCAACCTAAGTCCTTGAGTCTCCCAACGTTTAAAAAACTAATTTTAAACATGCATAAGTATTTTTATGCAAAAAATTGTTTAATTAAATTTAATTTTAATTAATTTAAATTATAATTAATTTAATTTTTTACAAATATTTAAATAATTCTTTTTTAATGAACATGTATGGATTTAAGAAGTAAATTCCATTAAAAATGCAAGAGCTTTAAAAAAGTACTATTTGATTATTTGTTCCATTCCTAAATTCTCCATTTCAGTTACAACATCTTAATAAAATTATTTACATTAAATATGCATTGCTTTTTAAAGATATTTGGAACTTATAATTGTTTTCTATAAAATTTTTTCCATTTTTTACGTTAACTTTACTTGAGTTAATGTTTAAAAAATATTTATTTCGCTGCACATCATATTTTCAATAAATTTCAAGTAACAAATTTGTATATATTAGCCCCAGTACTGTTTATATTTAAGGATGAATAATAGGAAATAATGTTCATATGGAAACTATAAAATAGATATTGAAGAAACTGAACTCGAAAAGCAATATATATATATATATATATATATATATATATATATATATATATAATTGTAAATGAAATTATATGAAATATAGATTGTGTAAACACTAACATACTTTAATATATATACTGCTGTTTGTAGAAAATGCAACACCATGAAAGAATCATCAGAATCAAATGAAATTTAATGCAGAAACGACCTGTACTGATACAAATAAATGATGAAATTTTCAAAACAAAAGAAACAAATTAAGCGTCCGAAATCAGTATTTGGTGCAGCCACCATGCGCTGCAATAAGTGCTGCTATACGACGTGGCATGGAGTCAAACAGATGTTGAATATCTGCTTGAGGAAGAGAATTCCATATCGCTTGTATGCGCAACCAAAGTTCGTCTTTGGAAACTGCAGGACGCGGATCACGAGCGAGACGCCGACCAACCATATCCCACACGTGCTCAATAGGCGACATATCCGGTGAATAAGCAGGCCAAGGAAGAAGTTGCATGCGTTGTGCTGAACAGAAGTCTCGAACAGTCCGCGCAACATGTGGGCGTGCATTATCCTGCTGAAAGATAGCTCCAGGGATGCCTTGAAGGAAAGGAACGACTTTGGGCTGTAGCACTTCACGGACGTACCTGTTGCTATTGAGATTACCCTCAATTCGTATCAAATTGGATCGTCCATGATACGAAATCGCACCCCAGACCATAACTCCGGGTGTTCGACCACTATGTCGTTCAATAATACACTCAGGAAGGCAGCGTTGACCGGCATAACGTCTAACACGAACACGGCCATCATGGGTCCACAAATTGAAGCGTGATTCATCTGAAAAGACAACTTGGTGCCAATCAGCTCGCCTGTCTCTGTGCTCAAGAGCCCAGTGCCGACGCAGCCGTCGATGATTCGCCGTGAGGGGAATCCTGTATAAAGGCAACCTTGCACGCAATCCACGGCGCAGCAGACGACGACGAATTGACGAAGCCGACAATTGTACACCTGTAGCAGTAGACCAACGTGCTGCCAGCTGCCTGGAGGAAGCTGTGCGATCATTCACCGCCATGCGGAGCATGTGTCGATCATCGCGCTCTGACGTCACCTTCTGTCGTCCAGTGCCTGTTTTTCGAGTTGTTCGGTGCTCGTCGGTCCACTGCTTCCAAACTCGCATCACTGTGGAACTGTTCCGCTGCATACGAGCTGCTATTGAGCGATAGGAAATTCCTCCTTCTCGAAGGCCGATTATCCTCCCTCGTTCAAACTACGTAAGTTGCTTGAATTTCTTATTCTTCCGTCGTGGAGGCATACTCAGGTCTCACTAAACGTTTGCCACTAACAAATAATCATAGACTTTTTTCAACGTCCCG
>BMAW01004986.1:0-43838 GCA_019974015.1 Nephila pilipes | reverse complement strand
TTTTTAAAAAACGTTGTTTTTTGTTATCTATATATTTTATGAAAATAATTTTTAATTTAACTTGCATATATGTATGTTTTCTTAGTTTAAATGAACCATAGTTTTTGAAGAAAAAAAAGTTTTCCATTAGCATTGTAATTCAAATACACATTTTTATATGCCTCTCATACTGAAAAAAAATGACTTTAGCTGCTTAAGAATTCCGGTAGCAGTTTATTTAAAAATTTAAGGTTTTAGGGAAATATTTGCTAACTTCATAAATATCAGAAAACGTTTGAGCTTTAAAATACTTTAATTGATTATTTACTGTAAAACGAAATCATTCTCCATAATTAGGTTTGAAATTAAAATAAAGCGGGGTTATTTTTATTTTAATAATCTTGCCTTGTGATTGGTGATATAAATGCACTACTCTATAATTGTCAAATACTTATATTATATTACTTCAAATTGTTAAAGAATTTTCAAGTATTTAGAAAATGTTTTAATTTTTCATATATAAATATTTATCTCTCTCTTTATAATGCAACAGAATAAATGTGAAATAAAAGCATACATTTATTCTAGTGTGCTATAGAAATTTTAAGAGGGTCGTTAATATCCATATATATATAAGCGAAATACTACTGACTGACTCATCACGAGATCTCAAGGACTATACAACCGATTGACTTGAAATTTATCATAGTTACTCATTTTGCGATGTAGACGCTCACTAAGAACGGATTTTACGGAAGTCTTATCCAAAATGTAAATTTCATCCGTTAATCTCCTCTATCCGTCGGTTATGTAATTTTTGGCGACTTTATCGCCGAAAATGATATGACAGACGTCAAACGGAATATATTTTTATATGTATACTGTGTATTGTCAACAATTAAGTTTACTTAGTGAGATTTGCGCATGCGGAATGGAAAAATACCAAACAATTTTACATTGAAGCACTGACGGAGGATTGGCAAGATTTTGGCGAAGGGGTTCTTTATGTGAAATTTCGTACATGTCGAAAATAGGAAACGTACAAATTTAGCGATAGAAATAAATGAGTTTGGAATAAATTCAGTTTCTGAATTTAGAATGAATTTAGAATGTAGTTTAGCTCCAAAACTTAGAGGAATTTTGAAAAATTCTAAAAGTGCGCCTTTTTATGATGTAGCACACACACAAGACAATTTTCGTTTACTGGAGGACCTCGCTACATGCATGAACGAACTGAAGAGGCTATGACATACGTAAGATATTTTGGACCTGCATGACTTTTTTTAAGGATTGCAGTCACTTGCAATCCTAAATGGTCAGAAATCAAAATGTCTTGAGGCAAGGACAAAAGTCTTATAATATATACGATGCCATTGCGAGGGTATTTCATTTGAAAGTTAAGCACATGATGAATATTCTGACAAAAGGATGCATCTTTTGTAATACTAAGTGTCACATGTATATAGTGGAATGAATTTTATCTATTATATATATGTATACGGGGTGACCTTTTACTAATTTTTTTTATTTTTCTTATATATTTGAATGTCAAGGATAACCATTATTACATACAATCAATTTCTTAAAATTTTAAATATAGATTATCATTAAAGTCTTAAAAATTGGAAATTTTCTTGATACCTTACGTATAGGTTCCAAAATATTATATTATCGTCTATCCAGTGAAGCGGACGGGTATCAGCTAGTACTCCTATAAAACTAAACTAGGAAAACTTGCATAAATTCTTCTTCTTGTATATTGTTACCATTAAGAGGGCTTTACACAATAGCTTTTTAAATATAATCTTTCTCACTGGCAGTTTGTATCATTTCTCCTCCGTCTAACAAACAAAAGTTAGAGATTTATGGAAGACAAATAGACTACAAAACAGGTAATTATCGGAATCCTCCTAAAATGGCCCCTATGAAGAAATAAAATGTTCTGTGAAGAGATATTAATAAGAGACTTTGCAAATTATTCACGATTATTTATTTTCTGATTTGCATCACGTGTAATTGATGTTTAACGGGGCACCACTTTTAACTTTTAAAACCTTTGATTTTTCTAGTTGCCTATGATTCACCTCCAGTAATCCTATGTGCATAAAATCTAAAAATGTTCGTACAAAAAGAAACAGAAAAACATTGTAATTAATTGTAAAAATTGGCTTAAAAATTAAACATAATTTTTAACGCTGTCTTTAAGTTGCATAACAACTAATTATTAACCAAAAGAAAACTAAAAACTGTATTAACATTAGAGAAATTCTTCAAATAGATACGATGTAAACAAAACTTTTCTGTGTATTCCAATTTAATTCAAACAGCCCAATAACATAAATAATATTTAGTGAAGAAAATTCAAATTAATGTTCCAACATTAATTATACCAATAAATCAGAAATTAAAGGCAATTAATAAAAAAAAATTAGAATGGCAAATCATAAGAACTTCAAAACATTTCATTAAATTCAGAATCAAACAGCAAAACTCGGGATTAAATGTAAAAAAAAGACAGGCAAGTACAAATTCTGAATTCAGAATTTTAATAAATAACACCAATTGTCTTAAAATTAATCACGAACTCAAAATAAGTTGGATAAAAGTTATAAGTAAAAAAAAATTACGGAACTTTTCTAAAAATTTTGAAGCAGCATATACAAAAGAAGTTATAATTCAGATGGGGAATCACATGACGTATGCATAGAGTAAAACAAAGTAATTTGTATAGTTAATTAAAACTCTTCAAGGAAACAGAACGATGTAAAAAAAATTAAAATTATGTATTCTAAAAATCTTTTAAATGCAATGTAAAATTTTTAAAAAGAATTATTTGATGAATTAACTTAAAGTTAAAGAACAAGATTAATTTCATAATTACCTAAAAATCAAATCAAAATTGAGGACAAATCAAAAATTAAAAATGAAAGTTAAATTAATAAAGTTAAAAATAAAATCGAATTAAAATTCAAATGAAGTATAAAAATGAAAGCTAAATCAGAATGTATTTCTTTCAACTAACCTCGAAATAATACCTAGTTGATGTCTCTCTGCGAAACTGATCAGGAAATCCAAGAGAAAAGCAACATCAGTTGACCAAAAAAATCGAATCTTTCTTTATGAGTAGGAAAATATATACGCTAACAAATTTTGAACCATAAAGATATGATGACTAAATTATATGGTCTATGCACCATACAATAGATAACTCCTGGAAAAAAAATTACCTGATACTGATTCAATGTTCATATAAGTTCCTGAAGATAATTAAACTCTAAACTCCTCACAACTACAAAAGTCAAGTATCGATAAGAATCAACGTGAATAAACTAGGAAATTCAGTACTAGACAAAGGATACTGCAATTTTAAGAAGGCTAATTAGTGAGACGACTTCTCTGAGGAGTTACAACAATGTGATACATTGAGACTACAAAAATCTTCATTTTCTGAAACAAGATCATGAATAGACGAAATGCTTTCCTTTCTTTCAGTGAATTTGCTGAAATTTATAATTAGACAAGTAATCATGAATAGACGAAATGCTTTCCTTCCTTTCAGTGAATTTGCTGTAATTTATAATTAGACAAGTAATCATGAAGAAAAAATATTGTTTTCTCTCAAAATTACAAAAAAAAAAAAAAAAAAACAAAAAAAAAAAAAAAAACATAGGTTTTCGAGCAAATTTAAGCAAGGTAAAACTCCGTGTAAGTATGTTCCCTGCAAAATAATTGTTCAAACCTAGATAAATAAAATGTTAAAGCAAGGTAATATAATTGCAAAATGACGTGCGCACAGTGAAATAAATGGAATCTTTAATTCGCAATCTGGGAACTAACACCTGAATGAATAAGCTTAATATATGCAAAAGAAGTGCCACAGCAAGTGCAAATCAATATAAAATATGATTAAAATCAATCTTTTGAAGATTTGTTACATTTTCATCTTCGTGGAAGAATAAACTAACACAGAAAAAAAATTCGTAAATCTAGTACACTATCGTAAATCCAAATAACCCGTACGCATTGCAACATCCTGAATGGCGAATTGGCATAGATTGATTTGTATAGGATTCTGGTCCGTTCAGCAGAAATAAACTTCCCGGAATACCCATTGGGTTGTACCATAATGAGATAGAAATGCAAAGAAAAAAGTCGAATCCAACAAGATGATGAAAACATTTGAAGTCAACAAGCTGTAACAAATACTTACAAACAGAAACAATACAACTACCAATCACGGAACGGCGATATCTGTCGCTGCTGTCAGGAATGCAGAATACTAGGAAAAATATTCGAACAAAACATAATATCCATAATCTTTGAAACGAATCTGTACATCATTGAGCATCAAATTCATAAGATCTCTGTCACCAAACACGATTCCAAATACATCGCAATCCACTTGAAATATATAATTGCGAAACATAACACTCAGACTCAACACACTAATTACGGCTCAACCACATACGCGACTAATTAAAACTCAAATAGTCAAACAAACACTTCAGAACACAACACAGAAATTTGTTACTAGATACAAAATTGCACACCTCAATTAGTGAAATTAAGAAAAAAAATCGACTATATATTGAAAGGAGAAAAAAAAAAAGTTAAGAAATCCGATACACAACATTGCTGCATCTTAAATCATTGATGAAACCGCTCTTATGTTCAAATAGAAACAAAAACTCAACTCGAAATCAATCGCCCAAAATTTTCCATCAACTCAAATTCATTTGCACATTTCGAGAAAAAAAAGAAAAAAAATCAACCCTCTCTGAAAACAACTTACATTCATCCCGAAGAAATATAATTCTACATTCTAAACAGTAAACGTCGTACTCCCGCAAAAATATCTCTGCAAAAAAGCAACAGTCCTGACTCGCTGAAGGCCTGCTTAACATGAATAACAATAGTAACAAAAAGTTCTATCGAAAGCTTAGCAAAGGACAGATTTAACCACCCAAGATGCTCTTTTTTACAATTATTGTTCAATTACTCAATTAAGTATAAGAATTGAAGTAAACAATGAGATATCTAGAACTGGGAATAGTAAACTTTTCCGATATTAAAATTAAAGGAAATGATAAATTATTAAATTGAATATATTTAGCTAAATGTAATTAAAATTAAAGCAAACGATGAATTTTTAACTTGAATATTACATCAGCTACATGTAATTAAGATTAAAACAAACCATAAATAATTATTAAACTGAATATTACATCAGCTATATGTAATTAAAATTAAATCAAATGATAAATTATGAAATTGAATATATTTAAGCTAAATGTAATTAAAATTGAAGCAAACGATAAAAAATTTAAAAGTGTTCTGGTGTACCAAAAGTGATCCAACTAAAACAATAGCCCTTTGGATGGCTAAAAATAAAATAAAAATTCAACGATTCCTTGAAGTACAAATGTACTTCGCATGTGAAACAATAAATAGAAAAAAAAAAATTACTTTTCTTTCAAACGAATCCCTTAACCAACGATAATCAAAATATATTGTCGTAGCCTCGTGACCCACCAAAATAAAAACAGCAAGAAAGACTCTTCCCTTCAAATCAAGGTCATTCAGACTGAAAGCAGCAACAAATTTACGACGTACCCTATTTCTACACAAGAATCATCACTACAAAAAAACCACAACAGAAAAAAAACACTTCTTTCCAAAAATCTTAAAACCGAATCTCATTCCAAACATAAAAAAAAAAAAAAAAAAACACGCATTTCTGCTAATCATATGATTTATAACCTTTTTTATCCTGACATTTGCGAAATCCTCCTTTACGATTCGTCGAAGTGTGGAAGTGTCCTTTTCAGAGGGAATGAGGAGAGGGAGGAACATTCCACAAAACTCGGCTAAATGAGGAAAGGGGAAGAAAATAAAGTAACACTGTTTGAATGGCATCTTGATACAATGCAAAATTTACGATCTGGCGAAGTGGGTGGGGAGATAGGCCACTTTGCTGAAATAGCATTTTCGTTAAAGAACGAGTTTTTTGAACGTGGAATTTCGCTCAAAATTCACACTTTGCGTAACATAATTTTAAATATCTTACATTTTTAAAAGCACAAGTGAAAGTTGAATTTATTAAATAATTAGTTTTAATAAATTATTTTATTAATTGACATTTATTAAATTTATCATCTAAAATAAATACGTGTAAAACTGTTTAGCTCAATTAAGAATTATATTAATCAATTAATCTACATGTAATTAAAATTAAACCAAATGATAAATTAATATTATATTAACTGAATGTAATTAAATTTAAAGCATGCGATAAATTATTAAACGACGGATTTGGTGACCATTTGGCGACTTGGTGAGAAACTTGGTACAAAATTTAATTCTTTAAATAATTAATTTTATTCAATTAATTTTTATTAATTGTAGTTAAATTATAATGAAAATATGTATCATAAACAATCATGTAGCGAATATTTCAGCTCAATTGACAGCTTTAAAATTTCGGAAAAAAAGCTTTTAAAGTATTCAACCAGACACAGCTACAACGTGAGTTAAGGAAAAGTCATTAAAAAAGAGTCTCAAATTATACTGTCCGCAGCAACAAATGGAAACGGCACCTGAATTTATTTATTTATTTAAATCTTACAATTTTGAGATTCACATATAATTAATAAACTGGGACAAATGATGTGTTCACATAGCTTAGATCATATAGCTGTGATCATAGATGAGAAGAGAGAATTAAGAAATATTGAAGAATGATTCGAATGAAAAGACAATCATTGTTAATTTATTTATACAACATGTATTGGTGTCATAAGTTAATTTATTTATACAACATGTATTGGTGTCATAAGTTAATTTGTTTATACAACATGACTTAAAGTTAACAATTTTTACCTGAAGAAGAATGACAGTGGTGTCTCAATCGTTGAAGTTTGACACTTTGAGGGCTAAGCCGGAACGTTACTCGGGCTGCCGTTTACGGGGAAGGGAATCGAAAGTCCGAAAGCCTCTTGGTGTCAAATTTATCTCTCTGGGCTATTAATAGTGGCTACTTGAATAAACCTTTTATTTCAGGTGAGTGCCTACCCAAAATTTATCGTTTTTGTGAAAATGTTCGAAAGTTTCTTTATTACTTTTCATTAACGCCCATATGTTTGCGATTTCAAAAATAGCTTGCATTTGTTTCTATGGCAGCTAGAAACAAAGTTATAGCCCAGATTTTAAAACGGTTCAATTTAAAGCGACTGGAAGTGAAAATTTTCAAGACAGAAACTAAGCCATAGAAATAAATATAAGCAATGGATTTAAACAGCTGTATCTTCCTTTTTAAACGATGTGAATGTACAATTTACTTTTTAAATATAGAATTTAGTTTTATTCATTTACTTATTTTAGTTGTATAACTTTCTGGCAAATATTTCTTTACTTTGTTTTGATTTGTATATTTGTATTTTCTAGAAAACTGCGATTTAATTTTTTTTTATATTACGAAAAATCTCATTTTCTAAAAAGTATTTCATATACTCAAATGAAATTTTACCATAATATTTTGTACATCTCTAGGTATGTTGTGACCTCAAACATACCTTTTATGTATATAACTATTTATTTTGGAGATATTTTGATTTAAAAAAGTGATATATTTTTTTGTAAAATCATGTTGTGTTTTTAAGTTTTGATATAACTCCGTAAGTTTAAAAGATAGTTGCATTTTTCTGCTTTACAACACAGATATATGTATATTAAATAAAGTGTTGAAACAAAAAGTGAAATATATTAATTATAATTTGTTGTGTGAACTTCAGCGTAAATGTCAATTCTTACTAAATTTTAACCAAATATGGCCACATTTTTTTTTTTAAAAAAAAAAAAAGGAAAAGATCATGAAATAACTTTTGAATTTATCATTTTACAGATCATTGTAACTGAAAACACAAGCGTTTATCTTTTTTTTTTTTTTCTCTTTTTGATAAAGTATGCTCAGAAGGTAGGTACATAATTTAAAAAATATTATAAATTACGACTCCAAACAGAAGAACATGTATATGAAAAGATTTAGAATCAGAACTTAAAGCCTAAGCATTTGGTAGCCATATTTTTTGTGTTTTGCGATGTCTTTCAAAATATGTTTTGATTTATTAAATGCAAATGATTTTGTGGAAGTGATTCTTTGTCTGAGTTATTCCAATCAGTTTTAGATGAAGATGATCCAGAATATCCACCATAAAAATGGTGTGTGTGTGTGTGTTTCCTTACGCAGAACGTTTTTTAGAAATTTAAGACATGCTTTTTCAATAATTTTTTATTAAACATTAATGTTTAATAAATTAAAATAGTTCATTTATTATGAATAATAGCAGTTCAGAATTTATAACAAAAAATAGTATTGAAACTCGTATCTTCAAAGTATTTTTAAATAAAAAAATCATGAAAAGAACCAAAAAATTCTCAGTCAAGAAGGATATATGTAGTGAAAATAACTTACACCTGAAAGTGTTGATCAGTGTGCATTACTTAGAAAGTGTGTTTGCGTAACTTAGAAAGTGTGTGTTTTGAACGTGTCCGTGTCAGTGTTGACTGTGTGTGTCTTGTGTGCTAAAGTAATAAATTCTCGGCAGCTTTTTTAATTGTGACACCAGGAAGAAGGTAGGGTATCCACAAAGAGAGAGAGAAAGTGTCCTTCCTGCCTGAAAACACGATTCAAAATACAAAAACTTATTACGTACAACGACTCTCTTTGGATCTACCTTGAGTAAATTCTTAAGATCTTCCATGAGTCCACGAAGGATCATTCCAAATCAAAGTCCTTTTTTTTTCTTTCATCGTCATGGGAACCATGTATCATAAGGAAGATGCAAAGTTATGAAAGAAAATAATAAAAGAAGAAAAAGTCAGGGATTTAAATGTATGAGTATACAGGGGGAAAGGACGAGAGGTTACAACTCTTCTGATCGTAAAATGCTGATGGTGACTTTTATTGAAAAAAAAAAGGGGGGGGGGAATATGACTAAGAGGAGATAGTTGTCTTTGAGATGCAATCTTTGAAGATTTGAGGCAAAAAACAGATGGCCATTTTAATACATTTTATGCATCGTTATTAGATTTGAAAATTTGAATTAGACATGAAATATCATTTTTTCAGAAATTGAAACTTTCCTGTTTGTATATTTTCTATGAATTTATTTTCTTGATCCTGGTCTCTGTGATTAGCTGTACATTCAACCATTTATAATGGTAAAATTTTAAGAGTTGTAATTTTTCTTGTGTGTAACTACTTTCCATAATATATAAAAATAATATTGAAAGCGTGCAAGGCTAATGCAGAAAACTTATATTGGAATTAATGTTATCATTCAATTTTTATTCATACTGAATCGAAATCGCGGTCTCCGTCTGTAATGGGTACACCTGTTCAAACACATTTCAAACACACACACGCGAGCGCATATATATATATATATATATATATATATATATATAGAATTCGTATAAAAGAAATGAGTGACTTTATTTATGAAATATATTTTTCTAAATTTCTATAAGGAATATTAAATATGCAAACATGTGAGGAATTGTTTCAAGGTATCTGACAATGTTGAAAATAACTATTTTGACTAATACATTGAAATTTGAAAGAAAAAAATTATTTTAGTATTTGAAGTTTTTACAGCATTTTTCTACTTTTTTTTCATGTTCCGTCTAACAACAATTAATTTATCAGCATTTAAAAATAAGCAACATTCCCAATGCTTAAATACAAGAGTCAACATTAATTTAATCTTCTAATTTTTCCTACATTCTTTAACTCACCGCATCATTCCAATTTATCTTTTAATTTATGCGATAACGCTCTCGTAAAATATGATAAATTAACTCTACACGTTCGCAAAGCGTAGTAATAATCTTTACTGGCTCTTTGTCTCCAGCAGAAATCCCTCAGAATCCCTTCACCCAACAGCACATGACTGTGACATGATCTAAAGAAAATCCCTGTTTATAAATTCGAAACAATGTAAAATTATCTTCCTTCTGCTGTATCCAAGATGACGAAAGCTACTCCACTAGCATTCTTCATTTTCACCATATAAGCCTTTCTTTGTTATTTATTGCTTCTCTCTCATGAAAAGGAATAAATAGACTTGATGCGAATAACGGGTCATCTTATTTTTGCCATGACACCTAATACACTGTTTATTCATCCATTTAATTTAGTACAGTATATATATATATATATATATATATGTATGTATGTGTGTGTGTGTATCCGTTCACGTGCTCCCAAAATTTGCTGCATCATCTTTCTCATAGTCGTAAATTCGAAGGTAAGTAATATCTACCGACTAGAGTTACAGACGTCATCAACTTACTTCAAAAACCGTTCATCCTATGTCATTTAATCACTGCCTAATCTGAATGTATATCTGAATATAAATTCAAAAGCAAGGTAAAATTCGCTCTCTTCTGCTGTAACCAAGGGCTGCGAAGCTGCGTCTTTGGCATTTTCTCTCTTTCGCTTCGGGTATGTAGGCAGATGAACTTCTCGAAATGAATGTAAAATGTGATCTTGTGAAAAATAATAAATAGATTTAGTCAGAATTGGCTCTGTGATAATTATAGTTTTGACTTATGGTGTCCTTGCTACTCGTCCTATAAAATTAGCGCATAACACCCACCCCCACACATAACACCCCCACTTCTCCTGCCATATATATATATATATAAATATATATATATTGTATATTTAAATATATATATATATATATTGTATATTTATATATATATATATATATATATATATATATATATATTGTATATTTAAATATATATATATTTAAATATACAATACACAAAAAATTACCGTCATTGGTATTTTTTGATGGCGTTTAGAAAGCAAATACTGAAGCAGTTATGATGGAGATCGCTTGTTAATATTTAATGTAATTATCATTTATAAATTGCTTTTAATAAAGACATCGTTTGCAGTATAGTAAGATGTTTTGTTGTTTTAAACGTTGAAGAAGTAATTAAATGAGGAAGCATATATTGCTTTTCAAATGATTCAGAGACTTAGTTGCAGAGGATCCAGGAAAATTTAATATTAAAACATCAGCTTTTAGTTGTCATTTAATATTGCATTATGTATAAGAATATTACCCGTTTAAGATGAACAAAATCGAAAATGAAGTTAGTACAAATATTAACTATATATAATAGCTAACGGATAACTGGAGGGATATAACTTGTATTGGAAAGTTATCATGTTTGTTTCGGAAACAGTAGAACGATTAGGAACAAATGACGAGTAACGCGTCTTATAGACATCAATACAATCAATATTCAATTATTTTGAACATGGCAAAAGTGAACTCTGATTAGCTACGTTGCGAAAACGGTGAATTTTCTAGTGCGATATGTTTTCTATTCCTCCAGTATGAACTCGGTAGAACCCGGCCATCGATAAAGAATAGGAAATCCGGATAGGTCAGGAAAGAATCCGCGTTAGATAGTTGGTGGATAGCTATAGTTGAATCACTAAAACAAATACTCCTTTACCTCTACTACTGTGGTCATCTGAGGGCTGTTTGAGAATAAGTACCAATAATACAGCTGTACCCCAAGAATATTCGTGATTTGCATGATATGCTAGCATGCAGAAATAGGTTGTTCTAACGTGCCGCCTCATGGTATGGTGAGAATGAGGTAAGTGTTTCAAGGAAGGCCACCTCACAGTTTTGAAGTCCACTTGGTGTGTATTTTTTTTATCATCGGTCTCTGAGATTTTAAAATGTTTAAATGTAATATTTTTAATCTTTAAATACTTCTACTGAGGATTATTATCTACCCTGAATATAATGTTCTTTAGTTTTCTCTCACAAACATATTTAAATAATCTTTAGTTTTTGCGAATCAGATACAACACATCATCATGGTCCTATTGCATATAATTTTATAATATAAATAAGAATTAAATATCATTTGAACTCGTTGCCTCTGAGTGTCTTCTCTACTGATACATAACTTGATAATCGTCAAATTGAAACATTGCAATTAATTTCAAATTTAATACAGCTTATTTTTTCGGATGTGTGTAAGACATATTCTTTTTAAATATTTCAATAAATATATAAATATAATTATTTGCGTGAGAAAAATATCTAGATATTGTTACGCGAAAGTCGCGACTGTGTAGTCTTCCCAGCAGACGAACTGTTACGGCTGAAATGCCAGTTTTCTAAACTAGGTGATATTGTATATTAGTGTATGTAGACGATTTATATTGAGAAGATATTGTGATTTTAATTGCTTTGTGCAGTAATTGGACGAACTGCAGATTTGGATGATTAAGAACTGATGCTATTGTAAATTGTGATGAGCGTGTATTAATTAATTCATGTTAAGAGAAAATATAGTGTATTTCCTAGAGATCATTACAATAAATTTGGATCTTCTCGGAAAGAAGCTATTTTTTTTTCTGCACAGGACATTTTTCGCGTTCAAATGACTATCAATGCACGTAATAATATAATGATTCAAATCCCTTTCAAGCCGAAATAAAAAAAAAAAAATTGCAATTGATTTAGTGCTTTTATTCAAGAAATATATACTTTTTTGTACAATAGTGAACAAGCAAAACAAAATTTGAAGTATATCTAAGTATTAAAAAGCTAATTTACATAATATTAAGTAATTTACATTAATTTTTTTTTTTCAGAATTAAATTCTTCTAAGCGTTAGAATTTAAATTTTTCTTGCAAAAAATCGCTTTTTTTTAAAACAAAGGGCACTTTCATGTAAGTCACTTACTAGAAACATGATGCTCGTACATTTTATTTTTGTCCAATGGAATTCCATAAACATTAGAAGAAAATAACTAGAGAAAATTTATCACCGTATAGAATAGTTTCTAACAGGAAAAAACTCCACACTTCACTCGTCATGTTGAGTTTGTTTCGATAGTTACTGTCAGTCACAATTTCATTGCTAATCCTACTCAAAATATCAACATCCTTCTAATAATTAACATTTCCTTTATAAATGAGTTATTATGAGCTTGAGAATGATGGATAACAACTGTTAGGTAACATCTGGTTATTTTCGCATTCGACCTTATTTCTAAATATATTCAGAAAAAATTCAATTTAACCAGTGACATGGATTCAACCGGTTGTCATCACTTCTGCAAGGTCAGCATAGTCAAGATTTTGTCAAATTAGGGGAAATTGTCGTCAAAATGATCTAGTAATCTGGGTTCCTTATAAGGTAATTTAAGGTCTTTTTTATATTTATAACTGCCTTGAGGGCAACAAACCGAAAATTGAATTATTCGAATTTCACGACTGCATATACATACTTTCTATCAGATGCAAGTACTTATATTTTATGTTTGTGGAAGCGAAATATTCCCTTCACGAATATTTCTTCATTTCAGTATTACAAATGATAAAAAAAAAATATAGAAAACATTTTAATTAAAATCTGCAACGGCACTTTCCCTTAATGAAAAGAAGAAAGTTTTGCAAAGAACAAATTTAACCACACAAGGTGCTTTTGTTTCTTATAATTGCTATTAAATTAATCATTTAAATATAAGAATTAAAGTAAAAGATTAAATATCGAGCAGTGTATAATAGTAAGCTTTTCCGATATTAAAACTAAATGAAACGATGAATTATTAAATTAAATATATTTAAGCTAAATGTAATTAAAATTAAACAAACGATAAATTATTAAATTGAATATTATATCTGCTACATGTAATTAAAATTAAAAGAAATGATACATTATTAAAATGAATATATTTAAGCTAAGTTTAATTAAAATTAAAGCAAATGAGATAAAAATTATTAAGTTTAATTTATTTAAGTTAAAAAAATGTAATTAAAATTGAAGCAAACGACAAAAAATTAAAAAGAGATTTGGAACGCTAAAAGTGATCCAACAAAGACAATAGCTATTTGGGTAGCTAATAACAAAAGTAGGTACATGAAAAAATAAAAGTTTAGAAACTATGATATATACACAAACATTCATCTTTCGCATATTTGATTACTGTACATTTTCCTTTTTTGACCAAATTTCACAAAAAATGTAATTAAAATGATCCCTTAAATGAGCATGTCCTCTGGCATAAAATGCAAGCAGTAATAATTGACTTACAATTTTCAGAATTTGTTTAGTCTGTTTTATATATATTTTTTCATATTTTCATACTCATAAACTTTATCAACTGTAAAATATAAAATAGTTATAAACAAAACCATTAACGAAAAAGGAAGGGAAAGTAAACAAAAAAAAATGTCTCATCGTGCTAAAGAATTTTAGTATGGCTTAATCTGTCGTAACATTTAATTAATTCCCCCTTTTTTCTGTTCTTAGAGTGAAAAAAAAATTAAATATAAACTGATATTTGATAAGGTTAATAAACTGAGTTTTGATAAGTTATAATTTGCTGGTATTTAATATGGTTTTACCATAATAATCTCTTTAATTTATCGCCATAAGAAACGAAATATAATCATATAAAACTATACTAAAATTTTTAACTTATTTTTACTTGAGAAATTACTTAAAATGTCCTTTCTTTCCTCAAATTATAATTTTTTTTTCATTCACTTACTATGGAAAACGTTTCTTGCATTTTATGTTACTTCACAACTCTTTGAAATTTCCCTGAAATTTGAAAGATATGATTAACTCAATTGTTCATTACTTTCATAATAATTCTAACGAATTATACTTTTTGTCAGTTAGAATTTTTTGAATGTGTAATAATCGATAAAATAATTCATATTTGTAACAATATTGACACTAATCATCAAATTTTATTTTGAAACAAAAAACCATGCCGGGATCAGTTTAGTTAAAAAATATATATAATAATTAAAACTAATAGAAAGTTCTGTGCAAAGTGTTGCAAAGAACAGATTTAGCCATCCAAGGTGTTCTTTTATTTATAATTATTACTAAATTATACATTTAAATATGAGAATCAATGTAAGCGATAAAATATCAATAAAAGGACAATAATAAACTTTTCCGATTTTAAAACTGAAGCAAAAAAATAAATTATTAAATTATATATATTTAAGCTAAATATAATTAAAATTGAAGCAAATGATGAAAAATTCAAAACTGATCTGGTACGCCAAAATTAATTCACCTAAAACAATAGCCCCTTAAGGTGGCTAATAAATGGACAACAAACGAAAACAATTAATGTATTGCTTCAAAACTAGAGCACAAAGAGCATTTCGAAAATTGTTAATTTTTTTTCCTTTTAGAAGGCAATTTAAAATTTGTTATTAAAAAAATTACAATATTGTGAAATGTGAAATGATTTCCTATTTTCCTTAGACTAATTTCAAGTCATTAAAACCAATTTTTTTAAAAAAAAATCATGTTTCATCGTTCTCCTAAAAGTTTTCTCTTGATATATTATTATGGACATTCTCGTCAAATCTTTTAAAAACATTTAATCAAGATTTGCTTGATATGGTAAATGTGCCTGCATTATACTAAAGAGTTACTGATGAAATAAACAAATGTTTGGCTGAAATTATGAATTACACTAGAAATTCAAGTATGCTAAAATAAAGAATAATATCTGAAACTCAGATTGTTATTTCATGTCTTTACAATATACGGGGGTGAACAGGATTTATCTTCTTTTAAGAGGTGGTTTCACAATCATCTGAAAATAAAAATAGTTACTGGCTTTACAAAATTCAATGAATTATTTCATTACACAATATAATAGTTTATTACAAAATTATCAAACAGAGAATATTTATGAATTTGAATTTTTTGAATAATAATACTTGACATTATTAATTGGTATGGATATTCGTATAAAGAGTTTCTTAAAAATAATAACAAATTAATTAATTAATTAATAGTACTGTATTAAAATGCTTATATAATTAAAAAAGTATAAAATATTTGAAATAAATTTGCAACATTTTTGATATAATTTTAATAATCACTTATTTTATAGATTGTCTTATAGCATTTTATTTGTTTTTTAGGGAATTATTATAGGATGTTAAAAAACAAAATCCCTACTAATGGAAAAATTAGATCCTGAAAACGAAAGGTTATTAAATGAGTTTTTAATATTACTTTTAGTTCATGTATCAGCAAGAATCTGTTTAATTTTACATGTAAATACGTAAATCATGTTGTCACTTACGCATATAACGAAATTAGAAGAGCAAAAATTTCTATTTGAATTGAAAATTGACAAAAATTACTTATTCTTAATTATGAGAAATACAATATTCAGTATAATTAAATTTTTTCCTAAGACGAGAAGGGCATTTTACTCGTGGAGATGCAAGCATTAATAGTATAAATTCGAATTTTAATTCTTCGATACCCAAATAATAAAGCAAATATTAAGGCAAAAAACATCGGAAAAAGTTTTTTTTTAACATGAATTTTCTTTCAAACTTCACACTTTGCGTAACATAATTTTTTCATACTTTAAATTTTAAATGAAAAAGGGAACGTTGAATCAAATTCAATTTATTAAATAAATAGTTTTAACAATTTATCTTATTATTTGACGTTTATTAAATT
The DNA here is from genome assembly GCA_019974015.1 of Nephila pilipes. Lineage (NCBI taxonomy): Eukaryota > Metazoa > Arthropoda > Arachnida > Araneae > Nephilidae > Nephila > Nephila pilipes. The sequence continues at coordinate 27,296 of BMAW01004986.1, read as the reverse complement.
TATCATCTGAAATAAATAAGTGTAAAATTTGTTTTAACTCAATTAAGCATAATGTTAATTAAACTACATGTAACTAAAATCAAAGCAAAAGAAAAATTATTAAACAATGGATTTGGCGATCATTTGACGACTTGCCGAGAAACTCCAAGCAAAATTTAATTTCTTAAATAATTAGTTTTAATCAATTAGTTTTATTAATTATTATTCAATTATCATATTAATAACCAAAACAATCGTGTATAGAAAATTTCTGCTCAATTGAGCGCTTTAAAATGTGAGATATCAGATAAAAGCCTTTAAAGTTTTGAACCAGACAAAGTTCCAATGTGAGTTAAAGGAAACCCATTAATGATCCTGATATTAAAGCAATGATAATATCTGGAAAAGGTGACTTTAAATTCGTATGGGGTTGTCATAAATTCTATGCTAATTTATCTGGAAGATCACAAGTTATTTTATTTGGAAGATAAGAAAGTAAGGTATTGACTCGATAATTACCAAATCTTAATTAAGAGTTACAAAACAGTAATAGGCAGTTGTGTACATTAGTCGGGAGGTTAAGATATAACACATGCTAGCGAATTAAATATTTTACTGAAAATAATTATTCATTAATATAAAATTTTTTGTATTAGTAATATTAAAGTATTAATAGACTCAATACTGATAAAGAGGAAAATAATTTTCTTACTGCGCTTTGAATGAGTTGCTCTCTTTTTTCGTAAGTGTTCAAAACTAAGGTAAGTTCCGTATACAAGTGCGTAAATTGCGGCCATACTCCCAATCATTCTAAATGCCACTCTTCCGCCATACTCACTCATAATGTATGCACCAATTCCAGTTGTTATCACTTTGCCTGTAAGAGAATTCTCCAAATGTCAATTTTATATTTTATAATTTTGATAAATAGTAAAAATTGTGAATTTCGACTGTATCTATGTGTTTCACCATAAAAAAAACCAAAAACATAGGAACGAAACATTTCTTTTAATTTAAGCATATTATTTTGCAAACTTTTACTTTGAAAGCTTTGAACCTCTATGTGTAGGAATACCCTAATATCAACAGAAAAAGGGGAGAATATAGATAAGTACATGAATTAAGGACTATATCTTAATCCAGATTCGGATGAACCTCAAAGAAAATTTGCATCAACTACTAAAAACATGTAATGCAAAAATGTATCATATATTCACGGCATATATTCCAATTTCATCCGATCTTTCTTTTAGACTCACTTCTCTGTCGCATCTGAGGTGAATTTTATATATATAAATCTAAATAGAAAGTGCTGCTCATTTTAGTTCAATATTCCCGGTTTCGTAAAAATAAAAAAACTTCTTGTAGAGATTGATGTGTTAAACATGGATAAATATACATTCACATATTTTGAAACAATTAAAAATTCGAAGCCAAAGGACCCATCAATGGCTAGCGATTGAAAAATGGGTGCGAAAATAATAAGTTGATATTTTCCTGGCGGCGATGTAATTTTGTATTTGTTGATGTAAGGAATGATAAAGATTCCCAAAATAATCTTATCTTCCGATACAGTTTCATGTATTCATCAATTGTTCTTCCGGGTCTGTTACATTTTAGAATTCTCGGATTCTGTGGCTTACCATGTCCCACACATGTTCGACGGGCAAAAGTTTTGATGACTTACTCGATAAGGCACCATAAGCAACAATGAAGCATCGAAAGATATGCGAGTCGTATGGAGCCTAGCTTTATCTTATTGGAAAAGGATCCATCCATGAGGGATCACGTTCCATGAGGGGTAACACAACTGACTACAGAATGTCATCATCATATCGTTGAACAATTAAAATTGTCCGCGGAAGGGTTTGAGACGACCCTCTGTCAACCACATCGTCACACCAGGAGTAATGGCTACATGCATCCGTAAGATATTTCTAATTGGGACCGTTGACCCGAGACTCTCTATTCGCTTTCAGATAGTCATCTACTTTAAGAGTGAAGTAGGATTCATTGTGTAACGCTGCGATACCACTGTGCTGGCAGCTATGATGATCGGCTAGTACTCTACTCTTGACGACTCTACCGATGATGTGGGTTTAAAGACAGACGTCACAAAGGTCATTATGAGAAAAACTACGGCACAGTCAAAATACCGAGAAATGGTGGAAGGTTACACAAGTGATTTTAAATAGGTTGCAGGCACATTGGAGGACAGACAACAAAGCCGTTGGGGCAGTTCATAACTGTTCATACCTGTTGAACAATTCTAGCCTCGCATTGGTTCGTAAGGTCCTAAAGACCCTTCAATCCGCCGATGAGTTCCTTGCAGTAACCATTACTGCAAGTACTTTTAACAACCGTATCTGTACGGGGCTGGTGCATCCAATTGCTCAGCATGACCAGCCAATTTTGAGATTATGAAAATATTTTTAGTGTTACTTGGATTTTTTCCCCCAAAAGAACATACTTAATAAGAGGAGGAGAAATTTGAAAAAGTATTCTCTATTTCAAGATTATTTTAAACGAAGTGATAAAGATAGAAATAAATTTTTCATATTATTAATGAACCAGTTAAGTAGTTACTGTATTTCACAAATTATCGTTCCCCTCCAGATGCACAAATATCATACGTAAATGAAAAATTGTTATCTACCAATATGAATAATATAGCCTAAGAATAAGAAATTCTGATATTTGTTGGTATAAATCAAGAAAGAGAAAAATGCATAAGGAACATTAATTTAGACGAACTTTAGAATACTTTTAAAATCAGATGATAGAGGATTTATTTTTATAAAGGCAATGTCTTACATACAAATGTTTGAAATCGATGTAGAGAAACTAGTAAAAATAAATTTTATTATATATTTTAGTTTACTCGTATATATGATAACTTAATAATGTATGAAGGTAAAGCACTGACTTTAAAAAATGATTTTTAAATTGAAAGAACTTTAATTCGCAAGATAGCCAAGTAAACAATTTATCTGATGAAGAACATTAATTTTAAATATATTATTGCTAATCCATAAGTTGCTTTTAATGCCACACACACACACACACACACACACACCTTATATATATATATATATATATATATATATATATATATATATATATATATATAGCGAGGAAACAGATATATATATATATATTATATATATATATATATATATATACTATAATGAATTACTTGAGGACATTAAATCATGCTGTGTTGAAAACAAAATTTAATCAATGAAGAACACGTAGTCACATTCTAGTTCAACTTTTTTACAATCATGTAGGTGAAATCTGCTGCGTCAATGTCGGCGTCAAGCCGGGCCGAAGAAAAAAGAAACGGTGGTTTAACCACAGTGCATGCTTACAATGACAGGGCATTAAGAGATGACTCTAATTTCAGAATTCATTATAATAACTTAAGAAGGTCATGGAACGTGATACAGAGTTAAGATTCTGGAGGAAATATTATAATAGTAAGGAGTCTGAAAAGGATTATTTTGACATATTTACGATCGCAGGGAAAAGTTAAACAAATTTTTATGAGCGCGTGATCTAATAAATAAAAGATAATTTTGGAAGGAATCAGGAAATAATAACTGACTCTAAACTTTTCAAATTTAGAAGGGTAAAATACACTTCAAATTATTATTAAGAGAATTATTCAATTAAGTTAAATCATTATATATATATTCCTAAGCTAAGAAAAAAATTTCATTGGTATGAAATATGTTCATATCATATAGTCAAAAATACAAAAACAATCTAACTCAAATTAAAATGAAGGCTCCAAGCTATGCTGTTGCGTAAGCCCTTCGGAGCGATCTGTACACAACGTCTGCATCACAGACACCCAGAACAAATGTACGTTAAAACGCAGGTTGACTCAATAATCACGAGCAGCAAAGGCACTTCAGAAAAAGAAAACGAAAAACAGTAAACAACATGTGTCCTAAAACAGGAGAATGAAAATAGTACGATATCAGCCTTATCCACCATGTTGATGAATATGAAAAGCAATCCGTATACTAGACATTCCTCTATAGCACAAGAAGAAGATCTGTAGCTCTACGTGCGGTAACCAACTTCCATAAATAGCACGAAACCAAAGCAAGATCCCCGATCAAGAGTAGCAGTACGAAAAGCCACATTTCGAGATTTTTTAGCTAAATTACCTTTTCCGCATTTCAGAAGATGGTTTGTACATTTTCTTGTCCATTTTCCATAGGAAAAGGGCTGATAATATGAAGATCATAGTCATAAAAGCCTGTAAGCTTCTCCCTTCCACTGGTATTAAATGCATGTAAAAGAAACTGGCTATTGGTGGTCCATTAAATCCCAGAATAGACAAACTCTTTAGTAATCAATGTCTGTTCATGCTGTTAAATCGACTAATATGTCAAAAGTTTATACGAAATTGGTATGATGTATGTGATAAGAAACCATTATTCCATATATAACTATCCACACTCTTCTATTTTGGTTGCAGTGCGATTGTGTTTCAAAACGATTCATTTTAATAGATTTGCAAATGTTATTATCATACAGAGCTAAAATTAGTTAAACGATTTTTAAATTTACTTTTGTATCCACATATCTTATTGGTTCTGCATTTATCTTTTTTCTACAATGATCATTTTGACTAAATTCTTGTTAGGTGCACTTTTTCATGATGGTCATCTTCAAGACTAATATTTCCAAATTTATGAATTGTACAACTTAACTTTAGAATCATTTTTGAAAGCTTAGTCATGGAGCTGTGGTCAGAAATAGGATTCTATCATGGACATATTGGAGATTCGTTATTTTCATATTGCATTCATTAATCTTTGGCCGTAAAGATAAGACATGTATATAAGTAGAAATATGGAATAGAAATAACCCATTAAAATTTGTGGTCGTCCAGTGGTATCCGTAGAATTCCAGTCAAGATGGCAACGTACCTGTAAAACATACGACTGCACGAGAATAAAGACAGATTGAATCAAAGAAAAAACCTTGAGCTAAAAAACTTATGTAGATAAACTTCTTCAATGTTCCAGCTGAAAAAAAAAAAAGACACAGAATTAAATATAAAATGAATTGAAACTATATAAATTTATGTAAATAATTGTGATGCTTATGAATATGTTTTTCATTGAAATTAGGATCACACATACACGCAGTGCATATTAGGGGCAGGAAAGTATGTCGTTTTGTGCATGTTAATATTCGTTAGTTAGTTATCAGCTCATTATGAACTCAAAAGTCGTGAAAGACATTTTAAGGTTAGAGTTGATTTTGCTTATTCTTGAAATAATTAAATATTAATTATTATTATTATTATTTTGCAATTTGGGGTTGAATTGTATTCAATCTGGTACTTTCTTAACATACAACAATCAATCAGCATTATATGATTTTGGTTCAGATGGATAGTAACGCAGTAGATTTATACCAAAACATTTGCGATGTTTTTCAAACTTTGAGACATCATAAACTACAAAGGTGGCTTTTTTAAGTAGAAATTCGGTAATTTCGTATTTCTACTCGTACTGATCAGAAACCCAACATCTTTGAACAATGACATGTTAAGGGTGATGAAAACTAAATCATGTCAGAGCAGAGAATACGAGCAGTCAAACACTCTTGACAATTTTGGTTGACCATCCAAGAAGTATATGAGTAGATTGAATAAAGTAAGCAGAGTTAGAGTTTCGGTACTGCTTAGTACATTGGAAAAGCAAAGCTAATCGATCCACCACATGTAATTTATTGTTTCAGCGTGCACATTACAGAAAATGTTTTTTATTGCTTGATCCTGGAGATGAAAAATGGACCCTCATGAAATCCAAAATCAAAGCAGTAGTTCTCTCCAAATGAATCTGGAAGTACAGCTAAGTACTTCGTTCTGTGTTTGTTGAGTGGCTTCCGGTGTCGTTGCTTTGAAGTGAAACTTGGACAAACTGAAAGCAGGCCTTTACTGTGAACAATTGCATCGTGTAAATCAATATTTAATATAAACTTTCTACAGCGATAGTAAGTCAGAAAATTTGTCATTACAACACAATAATGCAAGATCGAACTGCTGAATACACACACTAAAATTAATGAACGAGGGATAAGAATGCTATTGCACTCACCATATTCTCAATATTGCGATATCAGGTTTTTATTTATTCCATCTTACAACAAATTGTAGGATTGCAGAAAATTTAAAAAATTCGGATAATGTCCAAAACACCTTCTCCAAATATTTTGCTCTAAAAGCCAATTTATTTTTATCGATCCGGCATTTAAAATGTTTTCACTAGATTGCAATAGGCTTTTGATAACAAGTGATTATATGTTGATTAAATTAAAATGTAATTTAAATTTATCTGTTTGAATTTAATGTAGAAAAACGACATTACTTTCTGATCATCCCAGCTTATATATATATATATATATATATATATATATATATACTAAATTTTAGATTTCTTGTTACCAATAATGATTTTAAATAACACTTTTGAATTGCGTTTTATATTAGAGCTACTCTCAGACTGATCAAAGCGTTTTTGCAATTCCCACTGAAAAGATTTGGGATTATGATGATTTACCGAGACAATAAAATTAATGCATTTAAGTGTGAATTAACTGATTAATTAATGTAATACATAAAAATTCACTAAATTGAGTTAAAATTAATCAATTCTCCAGCCATTTGTTCAATATTCAGATTATCATTCTTCTAGCTCTACTTCACGAATTGTTTCGATATTTTCGACTGTCCTGGCTGCTGACAGATGTCCAAGTGAGGTTTGCCTGCAGCTCATTGATCATTAAATCTTCCTTTTTTATTGTTGAAAGAGTTGTTGCGAAGAAATTCACTAAAGAAAGAGTCAAAATCATTCTGACTGTTTTCGGTGCAGCAATAAACTGAAACAGAGTTTTTAGAGTACGTCTCTAGAAAGAGAATGGGCATTATGTCAAGCTCTGCAAATGACAGGAGTTTTTCCGGAAACTTTTGGGTATCCCATCCCATATATATATATATATATATATATATATATATATATATATATATATATATATATATATATAGTTATACAATATGGAATCACAGCCAAATTATAAAGAATCCTGTCTTAGTACAGTACAGGACATCTTCGGCATGTAATACAGCTTGGATTCACCTAGAAATGATTCATACATGTGCTGAATAAACTGTAGAGGAATGTTGTACCATTTTTTTCATGGAAGTGTGTGAAAGTTCTGGGAGAGCAGTGGAGGATATCAATTCCGTATTGAAGCAAATGTTTCGTTACATTGAGGTCAGGTGACTGTACGAGCCAAGATTGGATGGACAGACCCGCTGCATGGAAAGGTGCATTATATCATCGGAAAGTTCACCTGCAGGAAAAAGTTTACATCTGCGGATGGACTGATCAGCTAATATTTCTTTATACTTCTCTAAGTGATCTACCTTTCAGAGTCATGATTGGTCCAAAGAAGACCATGCATGGCTGCCATATCATGACAGATCTATATCGTGTTTGACAGTTGGAAGGATAAAATCCTCATACGCTTTGAAGGTGTTCTCAAACGTGTAGCCGGAAATCTTGTAGATAAAAGTGTGAAAGAAGATTCGTCATACCCATTATTTTTCTTCCACTTATCAACCGACCAGATTCTGTGAGATGAAACCACTGTAGACGACATTTAGTCATAACATATAGTGTGAAGTGCACAGGATTGCTGTTCTGGTCATAATTGTCTTTGCCGAGCTTGTCTTCGTTCTGTAAGTGTATGCTATGCGACTTTAGACCCATACCTTCTAGAAACGCTTAAAAGTTGAGATGTTTCACTCACACATTGACCAGCTTGATGGACCTCTACATTTGGCTTCTTTAGAAAGTCCGACATTTTACGCTTTTGAAAAAAAAACCAAGACACAGAACTTCAATAAAGTTACCATATACTACTAATAAATACATTAAATTTATAAAAAAGGTAGTTATTATATTTTAATGCTTACCAAGCGATTCAAAATTTTCCTTTTTATTCCATTATTTTGAATACTTATATATATTATTTTAAAAGATTGATTAATCCTAAGGTTTGATATATATATAATATATATATATATATATATATATATATATATCTAAGAATAATATATATATAGGAAAAGTATATATATACTTAGGATTAATATTTTCTTTTTTAATTAATACCTATGAAGTTAGATATCATATTTATCAAAAAAAATAAAGGTAAAATTTTAAAGGTTCAAAAATTCTTTAACCTAGGCTGCTGATTGTCCTCCTAGTAACGGTTTAACTTCGTTAATGATTGTTTTAGAAACATTGTACAATTGATAACAATGTAAGTATTATTTTATATAAACAACATTACCATAGGATGAATTATGAATTGTTTTTCAGTGACTATATTATTTTGAAGCAAAATAGCATTTAAATACAAAATATTATTTCAGAAACATAGAAAAGAAAATTTTCTACAAAAATTTAGAAAATAAACACACACACACACACACACACACACACATATATATATATATATATACTATAAACAAAATTAAAATTTAATAAATCGTTGCATGAATTAAAACATGTAATGGAAATTTTTCCGAAGTATATAATATATATACTAAAAACTTATTAAATGCAGAAAAAGATAATCCACAAACCAGAAATAGAGCCATTTAACGGGTAAAATCTTCTATTTATGCTAATTTGTATACCTTGAAGATATGATTTCAAGTTGTGTTGTCCTGAATGAAAACTTTTTATGAATTCTAATTACAATATGACAATTAGGATACATAAAAATATGGTGGATTTTGCAATATAAAAACGAATCAAAGATGACTTTCGAGTAAATATAATAGTCATTAAAATGAATAAATAATGCTTTTTAAAGCCTATTTTCTTTAAGGTTTTAAATATTTATTTTCTATTCCTACAATGAATATAATTCATATGGACTTAAGTTCTTAATAATAAATCTAAAGAAGACATATATATAACTCTTTTAAAAACTATATTCATTCAAATACTACTTTTAGCAATATAGAGTATTATATAACCTGAGGAATATATTATCCAGTTAAGTTGAATGATATGTTTGAGTTTCGTAGTAGTCAGAAGGAAACATTGCATATAGAGTTTATTACTTACTTGAATGACATATTTATAGGCTAAAATGTGATAATGTTATACAAAATAAACCATTTTTGTAACTATATGTATAATCCTACATTAAATAAATTTCTATTTATTTTACAAGGACTTTTATATAAATCTCTTAGGAATTTATTTTAAGAAAATATTGCAGTTTGTAATCATGTGTAAAAATCTTATTTAAAGCAAATGGCGGTTTCAGGAATGTTATAATAAAATACAATAAAATAGGTAGATGTTCTGAATGAAGAGTTGTTCGGATATTAAGAAGTATTTACCATTTTTTGATCAACTAATTTTCATTTTTTTTTGTATTCTAAATTTCATATGGTTTCAATCCAAGTATCTTGATTATTTTGGTATGTTCCAATGAAATTATATTTTGTTTCCATACATACATACATACATACACATATATATATATATATATATATATATATATATATATATAATTATTATATGCTACAAACACACACACACATATATATATATATATGTAGCATACACTTCACTCTTACTACACACACATCACACACACACACACACACACACACACACACACACACACACACACACACACACACACACATATATGTATATATATAGTATATATATACACAACCTCTGACAATAGTTCGGTGAGATAGATCACCTCAACGTTGATGAATATTAATAAGTTGCCCTAACTGTCCTTCAAAATAGTCATCTCCATGACAATGCACCGCTGAGATCTGCTCGTACTGGAACTTGCAAAAAGTCTTCTTTTGTAGGTCTCAAAAGCCCGTCACGTTTCATGTACGTTTGATCAGCATCGTTGATACTTTCGTTTGATGATTTTCTGTTCTGTGATCAACGTGAATAAGAGAACCTAGGGAGAACTTTATCCCAGTATGATTTAACCTGATAAAAGTTTTCGCATTAATTAAAAAAATCTAATAATTAAGAAAATTACAAGTGAAATTAATTTAGCTAAAATTAGGAAAAGAGAATGAAGATAGAAGTTGATAAACTTTTACGGGAAGAGTGATGGGAGAACAGGTGAATGTGCCGACTCAATCAGGAGGTAGCTACTCGGAACATATGTAGTTCAGTACTTTGGAGAAGGAAAATGTTGTCTCTATCTCGGCAGTTAGGAAGGTCTCTGGTTGAGAATATTAAGTGTATAAAATGATGCTGTGTTGGGAGTGCATAGGTGGTGTACTGTGATAATCTGAGTACCAGGTCTATTACGATAATTTCTTTTATAATTTTTTGACTTTCTTGGAGGTATTTGGATTATTTTCAAAATTATTATTAAATTTGGTAGTGACATAATTGTGTAATTCTTGTAGTTTAATTATGTTAAGAATTTCTTCAATCTTCATTTCTATAAACCATCTTGCTTTTCCTATCATTCGGATTATATTTTTGTAGATTTCAATTTTGTTATGTGTATCTGAGCAGCTTGATTGATTGGACGATGCATAGGTGAGATGGGATCCCAGAATTTGTGTATTAGATCAATTTTATTTTAGTAGAATAATAATGAACTCAGAGATTAGGGATAAATTTTTCGCGGCAAGACAGGTATATATTAATGGTATGTTGTTCAAAAGTGAATCTTTTATCCAAAATAATCTGACCTTTTTTTCTATATAACCCCCCCGTTTTGCTTTCAGAGGACGTACCTGAACACAGGACTCATTCTCAGTGAATTGTTCATCAAGAAATTTGGTGTCGCATCCACCGATTAGTCAAAATCATGTGAAGCCTAACGCTGCCTGCTTTTGATCTTCAGTCAAGTGATGTGCCTTTTCGCATCCTAAATCTATAACGATTTGTCGTCATTGTTACGGTTTCTGCAGTTCATCAGCATATGCACTGTTAATCGACGATCTTTGTATTATTTCTTCACTTTCTCAATGTTTTCTCCTCTGAGCGGAGGTCACCGTCTTCCGCTGCAGGTGTCAGAAAAGCTTACCCGACATTCTCAAACGGCAAACCACTCTTACACACTTCATGAGCAATGCCTGAACTATAAGCACGTACGCATCGCATAAATTTCTCGACGTCTTGTCGAAAGCTTAAACCAAAGCTTTTAAAATTCAATCTTTTGTCACCATTTTTGTTCTGCTCAGAAGAACAGCGCACTAAATCAAGTCATTTGTAAAACAAGTCTACGGAAACACAAACGATGCTCAACTAAACACCGGGGGGACAGATGAATTTAGCTTACCGCCACACTAGGTTCAGTGTTTGTTTCGCCAGTGTTGCCAGATCGGTGTTCTGACATCATTCACTACAGGCTTTATTGTCAGAGGTTATGTATATATATATATATATATATTGATATATATATATATATATATATATATATATATATATATATATATATATTCATACATACCTTACATGTATACTGTATATGCATCATACACACATAATATACATACACACACACACACACACACACACATATATTATGTATATATATATATATATATTCATACATACATGACTTTTACTAGTATACATGCATACATGCAATACACAATATGTTATTATAATATATATATAATTATTCAGTACATTTGAACTCCACAATATGATAAAATGGAATTCAACTTTCCCTGGGAGTAAATTTTTCTACTTTATACATATTTCAATAATATGTAGCATAAATATACTATTGATATTAATATGTAACTTAATTATTTACGTTTAAAGTTAAATACTTTAATACTCTGAAAATAAATATTCATTTTAAATTTTAAAAAATAACTCTTTGAGATTAAAACGTCCATTAAACCTTACGAAATTTTGTAATTTTCATATTATACCATTCAAAAACAGTTAATAGACACAAAATGAGTGAGTTTATTCTATTGACATATGTCGACTACTAAACGAACACAAATGAAAATAAGTCCTTTTTTGAAAGACTTGATCCTTGTTTTCAATTGCGAGAAATCATTTATCCTTCAGAAAATTTAGTGACTATCCAAAATTTCATTTGAAAATTCGTATTCAGAATAAATCTAAAGCGAAATATTTAAACGTATATCTTTGTGATGTATTTTACCATAAAAAATGGTTAAAAATTTAAAATCTTTTTTTATTTAAAAAAATGTTTTGCATACGCTATCGAATAACATTAGACAAAAGAATACGAATACTACTCTTATTAAGGCAAAATTACGTACCATTTTCTGTGACAAAGCTTCATATAATCCTTTTCTAATGTAAAAATTTCTTTCATCTGTTATGTAAAGCAATTTTAAACGTGATGCATTAAAATCTTTTAGCAATTTATTTTTAATTGAAATATTACAGTCCTTCATCATATGCAAAGATCATATTTAAAATGTTGAGCAATGGCGGTAACAGGAAATTTTATAATATAAGGATATGAAAGATGACAGCTTGCAATTATTTGATTTCAAAACGGTAATAAATTTATAAGGAATTTAATTTCAACCTAGTGTGTATAAAAATTAACTCTTTATTAAAATTTAAAATTAATATATGTTATAGAATCTTAAATGAGATCCAAATATTTATGATAGAGTCTTAAATGGGATACAAATATTTATGATAGAGTCTTAAATGGAATCCAAATGGAGCTGTATGAAAATGTGTATTACCTTTACTAAATTATCTGCAGTAAATTCTTATATTCAGAGCTTAAGCAAAACAAATTCCATAAACCTTATATGTATATGTATTTTTATTACACAGTATGCTAATACATTAAATTAAAAAATGGAATTTAGAAATAGCTCATTTGATGCATTCAGTATTAATAATGTAAAAGAGGTTAAAGGAAATAACATGGATTTAACATCTAAAATGCTCAAATGAAAACTAATTTTCAGTCTGCATTATTACTAATCATAAATAATTGTACAGCTTCTAATAAATAAACATCCAATGAAATTGTTCATTGATGTGTAAAGAGAACTAATCATCATTCGCAATCAATAAAAACATGTTATCTTTCCCTCTAGTGCACCATTTTTTTTTTGAAATAAGGAGACTTGTGTATGTAAATTCTACAATACACGAGAAACATTCCATTCATGTTTCTTATTTTATTATAACTTGTAGTTAAGCATAAAGTAAAAGACATTTCTTCTTTTTTCTCCACAAAAATCTTTCATAATTTTTTTCAGTAATATCTTCATCTGATACGTATAATTCAGAGACACTATTTTGAATATCTATTGAATTTTCCTTGATCAGATTTCCATCGAATTCAGGAAACTTTTCAATGCTCTCATTTTCATCGTCTTCATTCAACATTTCACAATATAATTCATCATTTCTTATTATGTTAAATTCTTTTTCAATGTGACATTATTTTAACTTTAATCCCATTAAAACTACTTAATTTAAAAACAATTTCACAAGCACGCCCGCATTACATAAAGAACAACATTGCAGGTGTTCTCAGATTAAAATGCCACGTACAGCTAATTTCGTAATTTGAAACGCAAATAACTGCCAGGAAGATAGGAGGGGTCAACAAAAGAATACAAATGCTCATTATTGTGAGGCATTATTTTTCTTGAAAAAAAAAAAAGTGCGTGATATACTCATGACATGGTAAGCTCGGTTGATAAGGCTAAAGAAATAAGCAAAACACGATTTAAAAATTAACAGATTTCTTTTTTTACTACCTTCAGTTAATTCTTTAGATCCAAGTCTATTAGAACTAATACAAAATACATGCGATATTGAAAATTTGGTATCAGCTATCTACAACTAAAATCAATATTTAAGCTCCGAAAGCAGTCATTTTTCACTATTTATAATTTAGACTGATAAATCTGTCTAATTTTCAAATGAATCTAATCAACCTTTGAATAGTCGGATGAATATTTCATTGCTCACAAAAAATTGCCTACTTCTGTTTGAAAAATTCTTAATGACAACAAGCTTAAAATTCAACCTTTATAGCAGACAATGAAGCATTAAATTGCTTAATAATATTTTCCATTCGTATAATTTGAAGAAAAGTTGAAATGTCTATTCTCAACCAATGCTGATCAAAAATTAATAATTTTCATTTTTTAATAATTACAAAGCAAATAATAAATAGTTCTTTTTTTATATTGAAATATAACATTCAATCTTTATTCGACAAAATATAACATAATTTTTCTCATCATGGGAAAAAATATGATAAAATGTTACATTTTATGCTTTGGGAATTCTGAAAAATATTTTGACGTTCTAGCATTCAAAATGAATTTGGTACTATATCGATTCGAATAAAAACTCGTTTTAGAATAAACTGCTTGAATTACCAAGCGTTTTTATGCATGATGACTTATACTCTACGTAGTTCAATCGCGGTAGCACAGTGGACTTAGTTTTGACCTCATAGATGGCAAACCAAGTGTTCGTCTAAAAACAACAATTATCTCTTTACTAAAAATTCTTCCTTTGTGTATAAGGTCTAATACACATTAAGTCTGTCTGTGCTCAAAGCTGTAATATGTATGTTGTAATGTGGAGAGTGGAATTATATCACTTTATGTAAAGTTTATATTAAATGAAGTAGTTCATAGAACACTATAGTTCATAACAATTAAATGTATTGAGTTAGTGAAAAATAATGTATACCACACAGGCCGAATCCAAATGTTATCAAGTTCTTGCCAGATTCCTTATACTGACAATAGATAGAATTATAATTAATTATAGCCTGGTATATCACAGGGATGCCAGCTTATGTGTCAATCTTATCAATTGACCCTATTTCAAAATTGTGAGATGTAAATTGTTTCTAGTTAGCAGACATTAAGTCTGACAGAAATGGGGAGGCAAAAAATAAACATACCCTAACAAACATACCCTAATAAAGAAGTGTAAAAGATGGAAAAAGTGATCGTAAAAATATAGTTTCAACCTATATATCTGCACGCTCGAAGTAAAACTCACTATATCAACTTTTGAAATTTAATTGGACAATAGTTTTAAAGGTTTTTTTTAAACGTGTTTCTTTGTTTACACCTTACTTTTTAATGAATAGTTTTTGGTAAACCATTGTGCATTTAGTTCCTTGTACAATTAACTTTTAAATTAAAATTCATTTTTTAAACATCAATGATTACATTTTTAATAAAATGGACATATGCTCTTTACATCCGGAATTTTGATAAATAAAGATAGCATTAAGCTAAGTCTTTCTTTATATAGCATTCGGTTACCATAGACATTGACCCTAATATAATTTAAGCCTTTGCTTTTATATAATTACTATCAGAATAGAAATTTTCAATATTTTGTAAAAACTTTTAATTGTCGTACTGAATTGCTTAAATGGCTTATCTTTTTCAGGCGTGATAAACTTTCTATTTTTGAATGTTTTAATGAAAGAAAAATAAATGTTATTTATCATTTTTTGCTGATCAATTTGATACCAACATTTGCGGTACTCAAAAACTTCAAAAGTTAATCAAACAGTTAACTGTACAATATATTTTCGTAAAATCGGCATTTAAATTGACGCTCCCAGCCCATGAATTTTCGAATTTGAAGTGTGTTTTAGTTTATTTTACTTAATAAGCCCTATTAAATTTCTTAAACATTGGATTGAATTATTAGGTTGCTTGGTAAAATGAACAACCAATATAAAAGTCTATATTCGCTTATGTCGAAATTTCTCCCTAAGTCGATTGCATCTGGTTTTCAATTTTTAGAGAATGTTCCTGGCCATTAATATTTACAATAAAGAACGTAAACTATCAAAAGTTATTTTAGAGAAATTTAGCACAAAAAAATTTTGAAATGTAGTTATTACTGGCAAGAGATGGTAAGCTTCTAAGCAAAACATTAAAAAAAGTATGGAATCATTTTTGAGGCTATCAGAGCAAAACAAATTATAAATAAGAGTTTATGGAGCAAACAGAAGGGAAATTATATCATCCTAGAGTATTTTAATATGTAAGTTTCAAAATTGAATTTAATAAATCAATGGTAAAACTTTAAATACAGTTTTCCCAGTTTGAATTTTTTTTTTCACTTGCGTGTAGGATAGCTTAAAAACTATTATACTTAGATACATAACATTTTGTAGATGTAGGAAAATATAATTCCTTTTCAGGTTCAGTTATAGGAAAATTTAATACGTTTAAAAAAGAACTTAAATTTAGTGTTATGTATATATTTGTTATTTTATAAAAAGTAAGAAAATATTTAATTTTTTTGAAATTTTCAAAAGTTTGAAACATTTTATATTTTCAAAATATTTTTAAAACCTTTATATCATTTGTAATAGGCACACATTAAAGAAGGTATGTTTGATTTCATAAATCATGTTACTGTAAGTCATTAGAGCCGTTTGCGTATAAAATATCTTTCACGCAGTGAAAACTACTCTCAACTTGTACGGGTTGGTACTTTTTCAGTAAGGGGTTGAACATTTAGGAAACATCAGATTTATAATTTTGGCGATGCTCAAGGGAAAAAAATAAAGTACTTTAGAAAATAAAACAATCAATTTTCATAAAAGGAATGATCATTTCATTTGGTATTATTTTCTTTACAAGATATATAAATTAGAGAAAGAAAAAGGTACGATATTTGGCGATTTATTGCTTTCCCGCGTCTTACAGAAAAGCACCTATATTTTTTAAGAACTAATAAATTCGTGCGAGCCGATTCCTCTAATTTAACTTGAAAAAGTTATAAAAATTCTCAGCTTATACAAAGAAAAGAAATGATAAAAATTTTAAAACTTCCTTATTCAAGGTATAGATTTATGTCTTGAAAAACGAAGTTTCCGTATATTTGAATGAATATGAAATTAGCTTTACTTACTGTTAAAAAATGAAATAAAAGTCTGGAGCATTTTTAAAATTGAAATTTAATCTAGAGTTTTTATCATATTCGGATTTCATTAGCTTAAAGAAGAGTAATATATCTTATTTTCATGAGTCCTCATGTGATTTCTAGCCAGTTGTAAATTCAAAAAAGCCAGCGAGTAGAGTTTGAATATACTCATTTCTGTTCGAAGAAAAAAGATTTTTTTTCTGTACGAAAAATTTCCTTATTTAATTCACTACTTATAAATACAACTTATAATTTTAATTTGATAAATTGAACAAATCTTGAAATTATACTGAATTTTTCTGTATCTTACCTATATAGTGTAATGAATGGGCTTGAAGATCGTAACAGAGTGAACTTATATAAAGATTATGTGTTTGAATATATGTGTTTAAATTTCCGGTACTGTTTCGATAAGAGAAAAGAATCTAACAGTTTTTTAAGTTTTCTTATTATGTATGTTATAGTCAAATCTTGTAAAATAATTAAAATTAGGTTTACTCTATTTGGTAAATTATTATTTTGTATAACCAACTAAATAATAAAATAACAATTTTTTGCATTTATGTTACATTTTAAACAGAATTGCCTATTTATTACTATGAACAAAAGAATTTCAAACACAAAATTTTATTTCTCACTTTTGTAATTTTTAAATGAAACATGAGTTATTTTGTCTTGAATAAATAGTTTCGCAGGTATCTGAAAATAAAAACAGACACTATTCTATTAATTTTGACGCATTACTTTATCACATTATACAACAATGTACTTCAAAATTATAAGTTATAACGTGTTTAATTTAGAATTAAATTAATCACTAATTTTAATATTATTAAGATCTACGTAAAATATCTATTAAATTCGTATTTACTGTACCCGATATTATGTAGAAATATTATGTACAAATGTAGAGAGTCAGAAACATTTTTAACGGTTTTTCTTAGTTGCAATTATTTTATTTTTTGATTGTAAAAGACTTATATAAAAACCAATCCTGAAATTAAATCAACACCTCTTATTGATGAATATACAAAAACGTAATGGCAAATTACACACATTCGGCTTTTATTCAAGTGACACAAGATGAAACTGAAGAACAAAGCGTGCTAATTGAGTATAAGGATAGCACACACTTGAATAAAAAAAAATAATAAATTAGCCACCCAAGGGGCTATTGTTTTAGTAGGATGACTTTTTTATCGTTTGCTTCAATTTTAATTACATTTAGCTGAATTATATTCAATTTAATAATTTATCGTTTGCTTTAATTTTAATTACATGTAGCTGATATAATATTCAATTTAATAATTTATCGTTGGCTTTAATTTTATAAATACCATTAGCTTAAATATATTCAATTTAAAAATTATTGTCTTTTTTAATTGTAATATCGGAAAAGTTTACTACTATCCATTTAATGATATTTCATATTAATATATTACTTTAATTCTTATTATTCTTATATTAATTCTTATTTATATATTTTTTTCTTATATAATTTATTCCTTATTTAATTATTAGTCTTATATGACTTTATTTATATTGCTTTAATTCTTATATTTAACAGAGTAATTTAATAATAATTATAAAAAAATTGCACCTTAGGTGATTAAATCTGTTCATTTGGAAAACTTTGCATGGAACGTTTTAAAACGTTTTTTTTGCTTTCCTTTTATCAAAATTAATTTTCTTAAAAGTATTTTTGATCAATAATATCAAATGTTATAATAGAATTTACAGCACATAAAGAAATAAATAGGAACCTTGTTGAGATTTACCTTACAAAGATTTTTACCAATGGAAATAGAGAAAACATTTATAAGGATACGTCCTAAATTGCATTGGACTTTTCTTAATAATCATGAAATCTTTTTTTGACGATTACTTGAATAAGGCGAGAAGTGGTCAATTCTGAAAGCTCTATTAAATTGTTTATGGAAATTTTATTCCGAGCTTATTTGATGAATAACACAAGATCCTGTTTACATTAATATTGTGTACCATTTTAATAAATTTCTTGGACTAGAAATTTCCGAAAAATTTTCTATTATTAGATTTAGACCGGGACCCCTCACCGGCCAACAAAGAAAACTTACTAATCAGAAAATAATTAGTTTTGCACACATAAGAATATGTATGTCAGCTTTGTCATGTTGAAAAATAGACTTCTGAGGTAATTAGTGGAGCTTCAGGTAACTAATTTTCATCTTACATATAAACATATTTATCGGAGTTCATATTGTATTTTATACAGACTATTGGCGTGGCTCGATTTGCAGTGAAAGCGAGCCAGATGATGACTGTGAATGGAATCAAAACGGATTACTGCAATCATTACTCACAAGAAATACATTTTCTATGTTTATTTTGGTCAAACACACACAAATGCTATTAACAACCAAAAATAATAATGCTTTCAATTCATGAGCAAGATTTATGTGAGTGAAGAGATTCGGAAACTCAAACTAATTTTGCAACAAATTAATTCCAAAATTAATAATCTTACCTGCAAGTATTATTTCAATTTATGTTCAATAAGTTTTGCTTAAAGTTAAATAACTAAACATTCGTCTACTAAACTATCGAAAACTGCCAGTTTCGATAATTCCCATTGCGCTCCTAAAGCATTTCAGTCATGTTACCTTCTTAATTAGTAAAATAAGTTTCCGAATATGATAAGCACAGCTTTACATTTGTAACCTTTCTAGATTTCCTGCTGTCATCCCATAAAAGTTGATTGCTTAGTGTGAACTAAAAAATTTTTGCAAAATTCCATGACTAAAAGAGTAGCAAACAAAAGCAAAATTTGTACTTTCTTTAGGCCTATGAAGCGCAGAATGACAAAGTATGTGTGCAACTGCAACTTTAAGACTGTTTATGTAGAGCCTACTTTTAACAACTGCCAAGACAATGGAAACGTTAGTTTTCGCCACTTTTCTATTTTTTAACAGAAATATTTGAATACTTCTTTTAAGTTATGCTAATTTGCCCGAAAAATAAATGGAATATAAAAATATACTTTACTTAATACGGAAATAATTTTTTTTTTGCGTTATATAATTTTAAAATATACATTATAAATATAATTTTAAACATGATGTCTGACATTATTTATTTCAGCTTAACGTTAAATATACGCATATGTAATGTATTCATATCTATTTTAAATTTAGAAATTTTTAGCATCTTGAAAGAGAGAGAAAATTATTAGAATAACCACTACATAATTTTAAGCAATTTCTTTCCACAGAAAAATACTTAATATCTATTTGTAGAAACACATATTTAGTGAACGTTATCAGCGGAAATGTATATGTTCAATGAAAATAAAAATGAACATGAAAAGCCAAAATGGAATGAATAATATTCTGTATGATATTCTGTGCTGTATCGAACAATCAATATTCTCTGCAATACTTGTATTATCTTAAGGGATAGGAGGATTAGGTAGATAGTTATATTTAGGTTTTCAAAAATTTTACTGATTACACAAATAAATATATAAGTTTCATGTTGAAAATGAATTTGAAATATATTATTTAATAAGCATATTTTTAATGAGAAAACATTTACAGTGCAGTAACAATTTAGTTTAAGAGAAATTATTTGCCCATAAGTCCTGAATAGAAATTTCATATTACCTTTGAGCAAATGTTAAACTATTCTATCTGTTCAGTTCAAAAAAATATGAATTACATTTCATAATTACGCAATTTTGTATTATTTTACAACATAATATTAAATCTAATATTTCAGTTACGAAAAATGTTTCTTTTTATGTTTTGTAAGGCTCTTTCAAACGAGGTGGAATCAACATTTCCACGCAATTTATTTTTAGGTGAAATATCACAGTCCTTCATCATGATTAAAGAAAATATTTGAAATGTACTTGAGCAATGATAGTTAACAGGAAATGTTACAATATTTACGAATATGAATGGTGACATTTGATTTGCAAATGCTTACATGTATAAGGAACTTGCAATCATCTCAGTATAGTTAAAAAAAAAAATCCTTGACGGAAATAAGAAATTATTTCTGTGACCGAAGCTCAAACGTAATCAAAATGTATAATTAACCTTCATATAACTAGTTGTAGCATATGTTTTATCTTAAGACTTTGAGTAAAACAGTTACAGTTGTACCTCCCAATAAGAGATACCTACCGGATCAGACATTTTGTGTCTTAACAGAGGTGTCCTTAAATAAGTGGTAAATACATATACTATTCAAAGGGACATGGAGCAAGAGAATTGTTCCTTATTCGGAGGTGTCTCTTACAATAGGTACTAGAGTATTACAAATCTTGAATGTAAATCTTTCTTTTATTGGACAATCTTTCGAATAATTTGAATTATTATACCTGGAATTTAGAAATGTTTTTGTTTGAATTTAGTATTAATAATATGAAAGAGATCAATGCAATAACAATGGAATGGATTTCTTACAAACAGAATGTGCAAAATCTGAACGAATTGATATTGATTTTTTCGTTTAGTTTGCTTGATAATTGATCACAATTTGTAGGAAAATTTCTTGCAGGGAAAATAACAGGGAGACTACCATAGTTGTTAATGAAGTTAATCAATCTTTTCTCTAATTCAGAGAACACAGTATATAAGAAAAAATGACGAAGCCGAAGTAACAAATGAATAAATTTTTATCTTCTAAATAAATTCATAAATTTGTAAATACATATATATGAAGAATAATATAAGGTACATTAAATATTTAAAACATGGAGTCAAAATTTAATATCCTTTTTAATTGCTTAAGTACTCCATTATTAAGTTTTTTGTTATTTAAATAAGGAAAAAGTTACCAAATCTGTGATACTTTTCATATAAAACTTACAAATATAGAACTCTCTACTATTACGAATATGAAAGAAATCTAAACAAAACAAATAAAACTCATTATTTTTACCTATTAAATGCAGTTGTTATTCAATATTTCGGAAATTGTAAAGATAATGTTTGAAAATCACTTTTTTTATTTTTAGAACAAAAGATATGTACAATTACAAGAAGTAACATTTTTAAAATTCTTGGTTCAGATTATGTAAAAATATTGATTAGAATCATTAAGAAAATTACCTTCACTAAAAATTAAAAAACAAAATTTAAATCGGGAACAGTTTTCAAATTCAAAATTTATATTCGGATTTCATGAGCTTATAAAGAATAGATATATTTTGTTCCTACAAATCCCTCGTGTAATATCTAGAACGATGCAAATTCAAACAAGACAGTTACAGATATAATTTTTAATATACTCTTTCTGTTTGATGCAATTTCTCTTTTTTTTGTAAAAATAAGTTGCGTAATTTATTTAATTGCAATTTAATTGAAAGAAAAATTTGAATATCGTATGTGAAATTGTATAAATTCTGTATTTATACTGAATACTTCTAGACTTTTTCTTATACAGTGATAAATAGACATGCAGATATCATCAAGAACTTATACTAATATTAAGCAATTTTATATCTGAAAGTGTGCTTTGAGTTCCTGTTTATTAAATTTAAATGCAGATAAAGTTAAATGCTCCCATATTTTCTGGATATTATGGACAAATTTTGTAGAAATTCATTTTTCAGATTTTATTTAGATGATAAATATTTATATTACATAACTTATATACTAATGAAAGAACAATTGTTTCACATATAGTAATAAATTTTGAAAAGATGCACATGTATTACATTGAAGAATAGAATTTCACACAAAAAATGCTATTTCTTGTCATTGTAATATTCAAATGAAATAGGAATTATATTCACATCAAGAAATTGTCTTACAGTTACCTAAAAATAAATAAAATCTATGTATAAATTCTTCACACAATATAAAAGTTTATTTCGAAATTAGAAAACAAAATATAGTTTAGGATTAGTTTAATTATCACCTTTGATATTATTGATTTCCATATGGAATATATTTTAAATTCTTCTTTAATGGGCTCTTTTATGCCATGAATCCTCCAATAATATTCACTTAAAATGTAGATATGAAAAATATTCTTAAATTTTTTTTATAGTTCTAATTTTTTTTATTCGTTGCTTGTAGAGATGTCATGGAAGTCTATAAATGAAACCAATATGTCTAATTCACTAATACGTAAAAATTCAATAGCGACTTATTCAGTTTTTGGTTTTGTAATTAAACAGTTGTACTATTTTACAATTCCTTTTATTGTTTCTATGGCCTTCTGCTAATAGTCCAAGCAATCAGAAAATAATTATGAGAACATTAGAGTTTCTCCTAGAAAGATAAAATTTTGACTGAAATTTTTTTCAATTCCTTTAATAATTTTGATTGATAAATTTCTAATATGTCTTAATTATAGTAGCTATCTGCCAATGCATTGTACAATTTTAATAATTTTGACAAAAACTGAGAGAATTTTAATTTCATGATATTTAATCATTTCTTATTGTGCGTAAACATGTTTGTGTAAATTGTCTAAAAGAAATTTCAATTTTTAAATATAATTATACTATATCTTTTCAGAGTAGTTAATTTGTATTAAACTCATTATTTTCTAAGAAAGGGATTTTGAAAATTGTAAGCTCATGAAATATTTCGAAAATTTTATTTATATCACATGTATCAGTAAGACTACGCATAATTTTCAATGAAAATACATAAAAATATGGTAACTTAACATAACTTAGCATAATCTGCTCATCTGAAATTATTTTACTCATTATAAAATTGCAGAATTCTATCACTTCGATTTAGGTGAACTTATTAAGCTAATCACAGACTAAACAAGACTGTATAAATTTATAATAATTTTGAATGAAAATACATAAGCATAACTTAACATAAAAACATTGAATTTTAAAAAAATATTATTGTTTTGAGAATATTCATATTATTTATTTTTTATTTATAAAACAACTAATATTCAAAGTACATTCTATTTAAAAATAATGATAGTATCATTATCTCTGTTAGCTGAAAAGTAATTGCCAATGTCAGGAATCGGATTTGTAATTCCTCCAAAAATCAAATTGCGTAAAGTATTAGACCTATAGCTATTCTTAAAGGTAAAAGATTCGATTATTAATTCTTCCAAAGACCTTTATGTATAAGTTTGGGACTCACGTAAATTGATTA
This sequence comes from Nephila pilipes, assembly GCA_019974015.1. Lineage (NCBI taxonomy): Eukaryota > Metazoa > Arthropoda > Arachnida > Araneae > Nephilidae > Nephila > Nephila pilipes. The sequence goes on along the minus strand of BMAW01004986.1, from coordinate 3,202 downwards.
CAACATGTTCTCAAGGTTTTCAATTGCTAGATCTGAAAGACTGGATATTAAAATGTTGATAGTTTTATAATTTTTTATACATCAGCAGCAAATTTAAAACTACTAATGCCCCTCAAATCAGTAGCAAAAATTATGAAATATACTACATTAGTAACATGTAAAAAAAACAGGTAAGTTGAATATTGAAATATGAGAATTATTTTCTTACGAGACTCGGTTTGAGTTCTTTTTTTTCTTTCGTAAGTATTCGAAGCTAAGATAAGTTCCGTATACAAGTGCGTAAATTGCGGCCATACTCCCAAGCATTCTAAATGCCACTCTTCCGCCATACTCACTCATAATATATCCGCCAATTCCAGTTGATATGACTTTGCCTGAAAAAGAATTTTATGGATATTATTTTCATATTTCATAAAATACATATGTAATTATATTTAAGTGAAGAACTTGAACAATCGGATGTATCTATGTTAACTACTAATACTAATCCTTAACAGACGAAGAAGCGAATATTTCTCTTTATTTAATTAAATAACAAACTCTCAGCTTGAGAGATTTATCTAATATAAGTCTTTATTTTATGAGGTAAATTGCACTAACATAAGCTGCTCAAAATAGATGCATGATCTAAGGATTATACCTTAATCGAATGGGTGCGGTAGCCTAGTGGTCATGGACTCGCGGCAGGGGTTGCCTTCCTCGAGTCGTGGATTAAAGACTTGATTGTTATTAAAGATCCGAGGTGCTACTGGGCTGATGCACATTTAATTTTTTGGGACTCAAAATCCTCCCGTGGAGTGATGTGGAAGAGGGAGGTGCCATATCAGATGTCGTCCTCGTCACTTGATCGAGGCTACAAATTGCAACGTCCATCGCCAATAGTCCTCATAATACTTCTCAATGAGATGTTAATAGGCAATCACGATCACATATATTGTGAGATAGTTTCGGGTGTCTCAAATAAAGTTTGCGGCAAATATATAAACGTATGAAATACCGTAATACCTCTTCTATACTCATGCTTAGTTAAAATCTTTCCGAGCCTTAGATGACTCATTAGGTGGGTCCATCTTCGCTTCTGTACTTAGGGGCAAAGCTGCTAATGTCCAGGTCGATGGCTAGCTCGAATCTGGACCTCCGTCAATTTGGTACTAATTTATAGAACCTAGTACTAATTTATTGACCTCGGGGAGATGGAGACTGAGTTTTCTCATGACTAGCTACCCAAAGCCGAAGACACTGCTAATCGACCTTGGGTAAGCAGTGTTCACAGTCATATATGCCAAACACTTTGCCACAGCGACCTCTTTTTATACTCAAGGCATAGACCCAATTCCGATATAATCTCTCATTTAGTCTCAGTTTCAAGCAGCAACTGAGCGGAATCTTGCAATAGTTTTAATATTCTGTTTAGTTTATGACAATATGTTTACATAAGTTGTTATGTTTCCAAATTACTTCTTTCATCTACTTGTTTACCATTGTGAATCATAAATGTTCTCATAATTTCTTTCAAGAAGGAGAGGGTTCAGATATTAAACTAATTGTTATCAGATCCTTAGAATGACGAAAACATAATACTTTTTTATTCAGTCTCTGAGAAAAGGTCCCTACCCAGGTCCGTCTGAACATAAAGATTAATATTATAAATATTTCCTTATTTTTAAATTATGAACTGGATCCGAATCAGTAATAATGTTCGTACAGAGGATCCAAATCATTGTCTTCATTGAGATCCATACATCTGAAGAACTTCGGATATCTTATCTCTTATCCTCACGCACACGATTCTAATTGTTTCGTCATAAACTTTTTGTCATTCTCTCGACCACTAATTATCACTAGTAGTTCACCGCATTTTTTAAATACATTTAATCATTTATATTTACACTGCACTTCAATAATTCTAATTAATTTAATGAATTCGTGGTTTATTTAGTAGAAGCTCTTAATCCAATCAACGTGATACGAAAGCCTCAGATGTTAATTGAAGGAAAATACGCGAGAGAACCTGTTTAAAAATTGGAAGACGAATAAGAAAATGTAGATGATGGAATAAAAATCATACTAATAAAAATAATAATCCGTAATGTACTTATATAGATGAGCTAGTTTAATGTTTGATGCATTATTTTATATTATTTATTTATTTGACAAATTATATACTAAAAAAATATAATGTGCAAATGGGAAAATTATCTTCTTTAAAGTGTAACACTAACCAAGTTTTGAATAATTAAATATTTATTGGTTTTAGTAAAGAGAATAATAAACGTGGAACACCAATAAATTACGTTTTTCAGAAAAAAACTTTTAAATAGGAGCAAGAGAAATAATTTAGATGCTTTTTCCAAATGAAATATATTAAGAAATGCGAGTACAATTTTCTGTAAAAAATAGAAAACTCTTTGTCTAAATTCACACATGTTTACTGTGTAGAATATCATGTTCGTTTATTAATAGTTAATTGATAATGTACAAAATTAAATAATGCAGGGGCATAAACTGCCAAAAGCACATAATCTGCTCATGTGAAATTAATTTACTCATTATAAAATTGCAGAATTCTATCACTTCGATTTAGGTGGACTTATTAAGCAAATCACAAACTACACAAGAATGTATAAATTTATAAATAACTGTAAAACCTGTTGCGGATAAACGACTTGAAAATACTGTTACTTATTTTTGAAATATTCGAAACTTAAGACGTTGTATTATTTCTTTTCCAAAATTCTTCCAGGAAATCCTAAGTCTTGTCATAATAAATCGTGGTATTTTCGCTCGGCTCAATTGTATGAATGGAAACCAAGTTATTAGATGGGCTTGTTTGACTTTAATGTTTTGTTTTATTAAGTAACAACATATATGAAAGATTATTCAGAGGATAGCTTTTCTTAATTGAGACGAAAGTTTATATACGAGTAATTCGCATAGGTTGTTTAGCTACTATTGGTAAAATAGCTATGAGTTCTGATTTTCCATTGCACGACAGTTTTAGTTCCACTGCTTGTCAGTAGTTATATTCACACTAATTGAAAAAAGAAAGAGAAGAGTTTTTCATTTAATTAAAAGATTTCGAAGACTTTGAGAAGTAACACAAAAGTGAACTAAAAACACAGTTAACAAATTAGTTCAACAGAAAAAGATGATGTATTATTACAAATTCACATTTTTGCAAAGCTAGATATTATCACACGTC
>BMAW01004982.1:32630-58725 GCA_019974015.1 Nephila pilipes | reverse complement strand
GATAAAAAAAAAGAAAAAGAAAACGATTGATAATACATAAATACAAACATAAAGAAATACTTGGATTTTTTTTAAATATTCAGATGAGTTCAAGTAGTTCAGGCATTTGTCCGATGAGTTACTGGTAGATTCAGACGCTCAGCATTCAAGGAATTTTACCACGCCGATATCTGACACTGACGTTGAATCTTTTCAAAGTAGAGGCCATCTCTGAGAAGTATCTTCTGCGAAAACTTTGCTTTCAGGTATGTTAAGGGGTTGTAATCATAACTATTTGAACATGATTCTAAATTTAAGTTTCAAATTTTTCTCTCAAGCAAAGATGATGGCGTAAGCTTCTTTTTCTTATAGTAGCTTACTTTTTCTGGGACTTCACTAACTTTTATACAATACGTAACCGAACGAAAGCACAACAGATAAGAAAGTTATAGATTCAGTATCTGTGAATTCTTTAGTACTTGTAATTTCTCTTCTTTGTGATATCCTCTTCAAAGGGGAGGTGTGAGTCACTAGCGCCTTCTTGTTGTGTAGAGTCGCCTGTGCCTGTGGCAGAAACGAAGTAACTCCCGCAGGTGAAACACGCCTAGATGAGCGATAAGGTCGCTGAAGGACTTAAGTGCATTCTGTGTTGAAATTCTGTGTTTTGTGTATGTTTCATATTTGTAAAGTATCGTCTTGTAATAAAATTGATTAGAAATGAATACTCGTAATTAAATGACATCATAAAAGAACGCATGCTCTTATAATATAATTAAATAATAATATTACATTATTAATTCTTGTATATTATAAATTATAGTAATAAATGAACGATGTATTGATTCTAAGTTTGAAATCCACCACAATTCAAAAACTCATCCAATGAGTTTCATAACTACATTTATAGAAGTTTTGATTTATTGGCAGGTTGGTTTAGTTTCGTTTTGTTCAAGAACTAAAATATATTTTTGACAAACCTCTTATCTCGGAAATTCGACGAGAACAATAGTTGTAACGGCGCCTTATTTAACTTATCTCAAATTTGACTTTAAAATTAGGTTTTGAAACTTAGTTGATTCGCCCAAAAGAAACCGAGCGTTTAATTTGTAGCAACCAAGCCGGTCTACTTGGAGAATAACCATTTGAAAAATAATTAAAAACCATAAACGAACTTACAGGAATAAGTTTAAATAATGAAGATAAAATTTATACAATGATGTTTTATAAAAGCTTACAGATTTAATATAAAAGTAATTAACAAGAAAAATAAACAGAACAAAGAAATGTTTCCCAAGTGCCCCAAGGAGTTAAAATTCCTTAAAAGATGCACATCAAAATGTGGTACAAAAATGAAAAAAATCTTTAATTAAACTCTCAAGTTACCATTCCCTTGTTTATATAAAAAAAGAGGTACTTATTTAATAATGTTATATCATTACGATTAGCAATGAACGGCATTTAGATATCTTATGGCGTTTGAAAGTGAGTTTGAGGGTAGCATTGTTTGCTGGCATGTGTTGAAGGGCGTCAAAAAATCATCATGACATTTATTCGTAGTTTAATTTTGATTTGACTCAAAACATCTGCCAAATCAAAATTTGATTGCCTCCGTGAATAGGCTTTACAATCGATTTGATCTGTATTCGTCACTATACACCAGGAGCCAAGGTGCAATCAAAACAATGGGTTGTTTCAGTGAATTTGCTGTAAAAATGGCTAAGATGTTCTCAAAGGTAAAAACCGTTACGACGACTAATGTTTAATACGAAAAGGGAAACATACTCATAGACTTTCTAAAAAAGTATAAATAACGAGTTCTTGTCACTTTTTCTGCCATGAATACGCATAAATCAAAAGTGATTGACATCAGGCAAAATTGCTCATATGTCTCTATCATTGAACCAATAAAGCATGAAAAGTAATTTGCGGGAATTATCGAAAGAAATATAATGAAAATTTCTATTTGAAAATATAACCATCGTTTAATAAAAGTCTTGACTTATCAGAAATTTCCAAATTTACTATCTAAGTTTATTTTTCAAAGTATTTTTCATTATTCAATCTAAATTTGTGAAAAGATAATCTTTCAAAAGTTCGATGCTTGATTATCCTTTACATTTCTCTGAGGATTATTGAAAATTACCTTATATATTCTTCATGTAAGAGAATATTGTAGATGGTGTGGAATTCTGCTATTTTTGAATTGATTGTTCTTAAGACGGAAATGATAGGAAAGTAGGATATAAAATTTAAACTTTCTAATATGCAGAAATAATCTAATTTGCAGACACATAATTTTTTTATGTAATTATGCAAGAAATTCAAATACATTTCAACAGAACTAAATAACTAAATGCAATTTAATCCAAGCTACAATTTCTTTTCAAAATTGTTTCCTGATTTTAGAAATTTTGTAAAATACTGTAATGATAGAACAGGTAAAGATATTTTAGATGAAGTTCAGTAAGATAAGTAAAACATTCCTGTTTCAGCAGAACATTGAGGAATAAATAATGAGAGAAAGAGATTTAAATATATAAATAACGATTATTTAAACTGTGTTCTGGAAGAAAAACATGACAACAAATACAGCGGACAATGTGGTTAAAAATATTGTCGTTTAATAATGCAGACATTTTTTCCCGTAGGTTTTTTTCTGCTACATGCTGTTATTGAGTTACAAATGCTGATTTCGAAAGCTTCAAGTTTATTTTTTTAAACGTAATTACAAAATTTTATTTTGGAATAAGATATTATAGATATGCTGTAATTCTCTGAACGATCAACTCAATTAAGTTCTGCAAAATGAATTTATTTTTTTAAACATACACTGATCAAAATGTAGAATTTTCTAACAGGTTTCTTCTGAAATGTCCTAACGCCTAATTCGTGCTTACAAAAGGTTTCTTATGCCTTACATGTTTTATAGAAATATCTAAGAAAAAAATTTCTTGCATTTCATTTTGTCACACTGAAATTACCTTTCTGATAAACAAAACCTAAAACTCTTCTTGAAAAATAATTAGGCCTGGCGATTGCGTTATTTACTGTACAGCGTAGTCAAATGAGGTTAATTAAATTTGTTTTACCATAAATATCTTTTGCAGATAAAATATTCTGTAATCAGTAATGATATGTTTTCCTTTGTGCAATTGAATTGTTCTCTCTCTCTCTCTCTTTATCACACACACACACACATATATACATATGTATTTCCCGAGAATTTTAAATATTTGTCATTCCACTTGTCATTTATATCGTTTCGCTTATTATTTTGTTTTGAAAATGCTAGTTGGAATACACCATGAAAGTAAACACATCCAACGTTGATGTAAGGTATTAACATTTCTCTAAATTTATATGTCATTGAAAAAAGAAGTTGTAATTCCTTTAAATAGACGCAATTGTTTCTATGAACACAGTACATTTAATAGTGAGTAATAATTCCTAATTTGAAATAATAGCGCATTGCTTGTTCGGAATTCGTGAGAATAATTTCCCCAAACTTATTCTAGATATAATTTAAATATATTGAAAATACTTCGCGTTTCCAAAGAATATCTTTATTTCAAACTTTTGATGTATTGTTTAGAAAGGAGATTAAAAATTATTTCTGATCACTAATATTTATTACTATCAAAGCATTTCTTAAGCTAATTAGTCTCTAGAAATGTATGACAGAGCAATCTAAGAATAAGCCAAAATCACTAAAATGTCACAATATTAAAAGAAACATCATTAATTTATTAAATGAGGATGTAATAAGGAACAAAAAATTCTTATATCACGTTTAATCTAGTGGATGAAAAATGCTTTACTTACTTCTTCATGACTAATTATTTTTGTTAATTAAAAATAATATAAATAATCACAATTGTTACATTGTCAATTGTTACATATTGTTGTTACAATGTCCAGAAGGCTTCAAGTTTTTAAATTAGATATTTTTTGGTTCGACAAAAAGATTTTTTAATATTTTTTTTATTCTTTTTATACAAAATTAGTATAATGCAACATCTATGTATCAATCATTCATCTTTTAAATGAAAATTAAATTTTATTGTATTTATTTATTTATTTTCCATTTTTCTTTTATCTATTGTTCCTATGAAGAAAAAAGCCTGAAAGATAATTCAAATAATGTTTATATGAAAACAGAAACGGCATACTGAGATTACTTCTTACGGTTTTAATTCAACTACACATGCAATTAGATACCTTTTTTTACTAAACAGTCGACAAAAACCCGCTAGCTAGTAAAGTACAGTTATTATTACCTCATTTTTACTAAACAAGTATAAGAGAATATTACAATATGGATTCAATTTTCATTTTCTAATATTAATTTAAATAATTATGCTTCATTAATTTAAGTATAAGAAAAGAGCATTCGCACTAAAAAAGTTTTATTTTGCTAGAATTATTTTAAGATTTAAAAGTGTTTAAAAATATGATGTCAATGTACCGGGTTAGGAAATATGAATGATCGGATCTTAAAAATTTATATTTTTGATATCCATCACATTGGTTTCAATTGTTCCTAAAGATCTGAAACAAATGTATTTTAGCAGTACTACAACATTAAATAACTTTTAAAATTGTGAAGTGATTTCCCTAAATCCCTAAAACATCTCCATAAAATAAAATTATAGATTAAAATATGTATTTCAAAATTAAGATTTCTGTTTCAATTTTCTTTTTTTGTTATGATCCATCTTAGTTAATGTTTAAAGAAGTACTTCTTTTCAGTATTGACCCAGAAAGATTCTTCCCACGGATTGAAATTTGAAAAAAGTAAAATAAAGCTTTTTGAATCTCCTATTCGGCCACTAGCAATAAAAGAACTAACATGTCTCTTAAAATTTTCTTCAGTTCATACGGAATTTTGTTCCAAGTACATATTACGAAATTATTTCATGAATTCCATTTTTAAAACAACCAGTTTCGAAATGCGCCGTTACGATGATTCTGGTACTGAATAGCTGAGTTGCTTGTTTGGGTCTGATAGTTACACAGGACACGATATAACGAAAAAAATTAACAGTTCAACGTAGATTTCAATTTGAAAGAATATAATACTCCCCAATATTTTATGGTGTATATAAGCTAAATAACTCGAATATTGAGACCGTTTTTAAACATGCGCTGATTTTTACAACGGTAACACTTATATCATTCGCTGCCGATGATTGTTCATTTCATGTGTTAAATAATGTTGCTTACAGCTAAAAAAATGTCAACATACTAGTTATTCAGTTTTTAACTCATTATAATTTAATTCTATCCCAAAGACATTTTCATATATATATATATATATATATATATATATATATATAACACCTAGTTACACAACGCAGGATTCCAGTTACGTTGGGGGAAGGGTAAACTAGTGGTCGTTATCGTGAGCTCTCGGCTGGCGTTGTCTCTATCGAGTCGGGGGTTAGAGTCTTGAAACTCCTTAAAAGACCCCCGTATATCAGTGCTGAGTCTCGTTAAATCTGTCGAGTCTCCAAATCTGCCCGTGGGTGTGGTGAGGAAGTTTGGAAAGTGAGATGCCAGCTGAGTGCGTACGAATTGTTATCTCGTCACTAGATTAATGTTATATATTTTATTCGCATATTTTTTTTACTAGTGAATCATATATATGTTACAATGAAAGACAAGAATCGGATAATTGCGGTGTTTCTCCTGCAAATGACAACACATGCCAAATATGTAGGTAAAGAACCGAATTGTTTGGTTATATTCGTATACATTTGAACCATCTACAGTATATGTCTACAGGCACATATATGGTTTGGGGAACGCTGAAACGAGAAATAAAAAAACCGATATTGATTGAGAGACCACAGTCTTTTTTTTCTTAACAGACAAATTTCGTAATTCGAAATTTTCCTTTCATACCTGTATCAGTTTTACAGCGTTCTAGACAAGTTTTGCTTTCAGTTATACTAATATTGGTTCAGCTGGCTTTTCTTAATATTATATTTTGTATAATTGGACATGTGCTTATAATATATTTTATCATAACTTCCTGTTACTGTAATTACCCTATATAAAAATAACTGATTTTGTTAAGTACTATTTAGGGATTTTCATCATGTTACTGTGGTGGATATTTATCCCCGGGAAACCAATTTAATACTTCTAAGTTCTTTAGGTGAGCTCGGTCTCTTTTTCTACGAATAACTCTCTCGTGGCTTTTATGTGCGAAATAAGCAATCAATCGATCAAAAACGTAATATATTAAATTTTATCTAAATGAAATTACAACTCTAAATATATGAATTAAAAGATTAAGACAAAAAATACCAATCTGAACTATTTTAATAACAGTAGTTTGACTTCGAAAAATCACAAGAGGCAAGAATCATCACATTGTTGCCTTTCTCCTTGTAAAAATACCGTTTTCTGCCTTTAACTCCTTTTATTCTAGATTAGTGCTATTGCTCAATATTTTTCTTGCACTAACTTTGAATTTAAATTTACTTTTGAAATAAATATTCTATTAGTAGATGGTGGGTTAAAAAAAAGTACTTGTCTGTGTGTAAAGCTTCATTTCTTTACTTTCTTATAAGTTTTGTGTTTTCTGCAATATGTTATACTGTTCCTTTCACAAATGTAGTTTCATTGTCTTCAAACGAATTTTAGCTAATATAATTGACTGGATTCAAATTATAATTACATTCACTGATTCATTCAGAAAGAATAATACCTATTACTCAAAATTCAAAAACCGAGAAGGTAAACTGATTTTAATAATGGGTTATTTATGATATAAATTTTCCGTTTCATATGTAAAACACAGTAGCCTATAGAGTAATAATAAAAATACATTTTCCTTTAGAGAATCATTTTCATTCAGTTATTTCTTTGTTTCTCGTTATGTAAGGTACTAAATACATTGTAACGTAGATTCTAGACGACCAAATGACAGAGGAGACATCTGTCTGAAACCCTGTTTTTGTTTTCCGGCTCTCCAATCAAAGATACTTAAAAAAAGTTTTATTTCTCCAAAGCGGGCAATAAATAGGCCGCACCTGTCAGCTGTAATTCTGCATTTATTGAACACTTGGCCCTGATATGATGGAATGATCCGCCTTTGTGAGCAGGAATTATGAAGTATGCGTGGAAATGTCACATAGTTCATAATTCCTGCTCACAAAGGCGGATCATTCCGCATGTGGAATTTGGGGCCATTCGCTTGACTTTCGACGCGAGGCACCAGCATGGCCATGAGTCAAACTGGACATTGTCCGAAAAGAACGAATGGTATTGATGATAGAGACAGAAGTTGCCTGAGAAAGTCAGTTGCCGCCCAATCAGAAATGGGGAAGAATCGAAAGGGACGTGAGACAGCCCTACCTTGAAACTATAAAAGGGACGGAGAATAAAAAAAAGGAGAGCTAGAGAAGGAGAACCTGCCACCAGCGAGAAGGTGGTGATTCTGCGAAGAGGGAGAGAGAGAGGAAACACTTTTAAAAATAATCTTCAGTATTTCATTTAAAAACAAGTATATCATAAAGTGAAATTCCCCGCAATGTGTTTGCTTCCCTGTACCACAGATTCAATTAAATTCTAAAAATAATTACTAACAAATTGAAAATTTTATAAACATTCCTCAAACGGTTTTATTGAATGAAAGTTTAAAGAACAGAAGTGAAAAACATTTTTTGAAGATAAGAACATCACAGTTAAATAAGATTCCTTTCATAACTTAACAAAATGCTCTTTTGTTAATCAAATAAACTTCGATCATCATTTCAGCTTGTTGATAGAAAAATGATTCAATACCTTTATGCTACATCAATCCAAAATTAAGATTTCAAAGTTTCTTTTGAAACAAGACAAAAAAACTTTGTGTGCAAATTTCTCATTTAATGAAAAAGTAGTATATATGGTAAAATGTAAGCTACTTAAGTTTATGGAGCATTACACATTTTACAAACGAATATAAGACTTATTTAATACATTGGCGTGTGTCACTTGATAACTTTTCCCCGTGGTCAGGACGTCTCATGAATTTAGTCCATTGTGTATAGTTTGATTGTTCCCAAACTTCCCCAACCTGAAGAAAACGTATTTACACTAATGTGATGAATATATGAATTTGAATAATGAACTGAAAATAGTGAAATAGAATTATATAAATAAAAAATAGAATTGAATAGAATTATATAAATGAAATAGAATTGAATAGAATTATATAAATGAAATAGAATTGAATAAAATTATATAAATGAAATAGAATTGAATAGAATTATATAAATGAAATAGAATTGAATGGAATTATATAAATGAAATAGAATTGAAAGGGAAAATGGGTAGCTGATTCTGCATGATTGGTAGATGTTTGCGAGTTAAAAATTGCAAAGAAAATCTGTAATTGATCGTCTGTTGTTGATACTAAGTAGAAGTCACTCCTGTTTTGCGTAAGTATTTATAGGAGTAGAATTCGTAGTATTCAAGAAGTTCTTCTCTAGAAGAAGCGAGTAATCTAGAACTCTACAGTTTAGTTCTGAGCAAATATTCAGGAGCTTTGAGAGTTATTTGATAGAGTGTGATCTGGAGTTATCTGAGAAGAAATCAAATCATCAATATAACATAATTGTATTTTTCTGACGTCTCTTCATTTGGAATTGCTGTATTATTGGCTATTTAATTACGCACATAACGATGTCTGTAGATTTATGTAATAAGGAAAAGGCGTTTGAACATTATTGTTTTTTAATGTTATGTTGGTATCTAATTTTATGGATTCGTTAAGGAATCCACTAATAAAAGGAACAAATGTAATCCATTAACTACATGAATCATTTCAAACAAATTTATCTATAAATAGGTGAAAAACTGCAACTTACAAACATCTGAATAGCACCAGGGATTTTACAAGAGTTTAATATATTCTCAGTATATATTTCCATGCAGCAAAAAATATGCATTTCATTTATCTTACCAAAGGATCAATAAATTAGTTTTAATAAAAAAAAGCATCTTACAAATATCAGTGATAAAGCAGGAATTCTTCCATGAATCTATATATATGTAAAAGCGAAATACCACTGACTGACTCATCACGATATCTCAAAGACTATTCAACCGATTGACTTGAAATTTAATACAGATACTCATTTTGCAATGTAGACGCTCACTAAGAACAGATTTTACGGAACTCTTATCCAAAATGTAATTTTCATCCTTTAATCTTTTCTTATCCATCGCTATGTCTTTTCTGGCGATAAAGACGCCAAACGGAATATATTTTTTATATGTATACTGTGTATTGCTACCAATTAAGTTTACTTGGCGAGATTTGCGAGTGCGGAATGGAGAAATACCAAATAATGTAACATTGAGGCGCTGATGGAGGATTAGCAAGATTTTGGCGAAGAGGCTCTTTATGCGAAATTTCGTGCATGTCGAAAATAGGAAACGTACATATTTAGCGATAGAAATAAATGAGTTTGGAATCCCTCGGTTGGTGAAAGTGTAGTTTAGCTCCACAACTTAGAGGGATTTTGAAAAATACTAAAATGGCGACTTCTTACGGAGTAGCGCACACGCAAGATAATCCGCTGAGTGGGATGCATTGTAGGTTTATCATATATAATGTAAATGTTGAGCCCCGAAATTCCTACACATTTAGAGATTTATTACCAAATATCTTCCACCGCCAAGTCGAAGCATTTTAATAACCTTGCATTGGGAAATTTAAAAAGCTATACTATGGTAACCCCAGCTGATTTCCGCCCGCTTTGCTGAGCAAACGATAATTTTTTTATTGTTGTGGAATCTAGACGTAAGTTTAAATTTATGAGAAAAGTGTTTTATTATTAATAATGATTGATAAATTACATTTGTAAATCTAAACGCAATCTTACGAAGATATTGAAGTTGGCTTTTAACAAATGAATAATAACGGTATGTTATTCATGTCATTGATAAAAAAAATAAGTAGCTATCAAAATACTTATTTTTATAAACTTAAAAAATTTATACATTTATGGTTTATATTCAGAGGTGACAAAAATTAAATTTATTATTGTCATATTTTATTATTTTACTATTGAATTTGAATATATGATAATTTTATTTTATTTTTACTATTGTCGTAACTTTTTATTTAAATATTTTAAAACTGTTATTTTTTGTTCATTGAGTGGTGTGACGGGTTGTCGTGTCTTCAGAAATATTCAATTTTATGGCCTCATATAAAAAGTCTTATCCTTGAAAGTTAATATGAGGGGTCTCTCTTCAAAACGACTTGAGCGCGAAAGAGTTTTCCGAACTATTGATTGACATAGGTAACGGAAATATTACAGAGCAAGAAGGAAAGATAACTATACCGAATAATCTATGTGATACTGTGGGACATTTGATTACTTTGACTGATAGAATATACCCAATTATTGAATATACCACATTAAATATTTTATCGTGGTTGAAAGAAAGAGCAATTCTAACTCCAACAAATGAATCAGCAGATAAAATTAACGATTTTATGTTAGAGAAACTGACAACTGAACAGATAAAGTATAAGTCTATAGATACAGTCATAGAGATAGAAGATTCTGTTCATTATCCTGTGGAGTTTATGCACACACTCAATCCACCAGGCATACTGCCTCATACTCTTTATCTAAAGATTGGTACACCAATAATGTTGCGTAATTTAAATCCTCCTAAATTATGTAACAGCACCAGACACAAAGTGAAAACTCTAAGAAAAAACGATATAGAAGCGACTATTTTTACTGGAAAGAATGAGGGTGAAAATGTATTCATTCCAAGAATACAACTAATTCCATCAGATTATCATTTTGAATTTAAGCTTTTGCAGTTTCCAGTCAGAGTTTGCGATGACTATCAATAAAGCACAAGGGCAGAGTTTAAAATTAGCTGGTGTAGATTTACAAAGTGACTGTTTTTCACATGGTCAGTTTTATGTTACATGTTCAAGAGTTACCAGTCAATCAATCAATCATATCAATCAGTCAATGTAATCATATTTGAATTCTTCACTTATATATCATGGTTTATGAACTAAAATCTTAGCGATTTCTTTAACAATGTAAGCAAAGACTGTATGTTTTATTTATAATACAATGAAAATTCCCTTAAAATTTTAATTTCTCTTTTCTTCCACTAAATGGGAATTAATTAATTATTTTAGTATTGAATTTTTTTTTCAAATTTACTATTTAAAATGAGGGTTTTTGTTTCTTTTATAGCATCAATTTCCTCATATTTTCTGCTGATAATTCTTTTTTTTTTCTAATATTATTAATGACTTAATTAAAATTATTTCCCATATTAAATCCATTCTTCCCATAAAAGTACTCTTTGTTGTTATTTTGTTATAAAATTCGAGTCCCATTTTCTTTTTTTTTTTTTTTTTTGTTGAAATGTAAAGAATTAAGATCATTTGGTTATATTGTTTTGTACGCTCAAAGAATGTTTTCAAACTACAACTTTCTTTTAGTGTTCAGTAATACCTTAATTATAGTTGATTCTACGTTTCTCGCATTTTTTAAAATTATTTTTGAATACGCAGTGACTTGACATGTTCTCTAAAGCGTTAGATCTTATTTTTACATAATAATATCTGAATACTTTTGTTTTATTACTTTGAATTCTTGTTCTATCTCCTAAATATTTGTTTTTTCCCCTTCTTTTGCTTTTATTTTTAACTTTAAATGTTTGTTTTCCTATTTTCGATTTAAATATTTGATTTGTACTCCCTTTTCAAAATTCTTGTTTCAATTTTTTTTTTTTTAAGTTTATCAACTAATTTCCTTACATACAAACATATATATACACACACACGAACGCACACACACACGCACACACACACACATATATATATATATATATATATATATATATATATAATCAAATCAGCAATTTAGAATCCACCAAATGTCACATCATAAACATATTAAATATATTAATCATAAATTCATATATTAAAGTCTACAGACTGCATATTTAAAGTAAGCAATAAAAAAACTAAAGTAAAATTAATATGACTTTAATAAAAATTATTATTAATTAATCATGCTAAAATTAAAATAAAAAAAAAAAAAAGAAAAACAAAAATCTATTAAATAACTGAAAATTTATAAGAAATGCAGGTGAAAGAAAAGCAAAATTTAGAATTGTGGAAATAATGTAATCAATGTTGTTTCATATTTTAGAATGGAATTATGTGTATTTTTAAAGTTATTAATGGTCAAACTGTCACACTTCAGTGAATTACATTATTATAACACGGTTACATATCAAAGTTCAACACATTAAAAAATTCAACCAAAGGAATGAGAAGAGAGTAAACACAGTACAAATATAATCAAATTCAAATAATTATAAGACAGCATAATACACATAAGTAAATATCTTCTAAACCGGGAAACCAAAATGTCCAAAAATCATATTAATTAAACAAAAAATTCTATTTAATTAAACTAAAAAAAAAAACACCACAAAATACAAAATTTAAAAATTACCAATGATACGCCATATAAAGAGTGTGCCAACTTTAGATAGAATACTATCACCAGCTGAAATTATTATTTATAAAACCAAATAAACCTTTGCAAACAAATTGCAAATAAATATACAGTCATCACTAAGGCCAAAGTATTTTAAGAATAAGCGAAATATAATAACATTCATACTAAACCTACCACAAGTTTTCATGAAAGAATTTAACATCAAAGTAAACACTAATTGATTGATTTAAAAGAAACTGTAAGAATAATAGAAGAATTAGGCTTACAGTTTTTTTTTTACAAATAACATTAGTAGCCAGATATAAAATATTTAAGAAACAATAACAAACATATTTAAAAGAAAAGTTAACAATATATAAGAAAACATAAAATCTACAAGAATTAAAATTAGATAAAAAAAAAAACCAAATTAAAGCAGAGATATCAACTGGACTGAAAAAAAAACTATTTATTCAAAAGATATTTGATATTAAAAGAACAATTACAATTAATTTTAAAAATAAGAAAAAGAGAGAGATGGAGTAAAAGGGAATCAAGTAAAAATACTATTTGAGGAAATATGGAATTAATATAAATTAGAAAAATCATCTGAAAATCTATTATGATTTACAATCACATTTATAATTTTAACTATTTAAATTTCTTTTATAAAATTTATTAGATATTAATATGTATTACAAAATTATTAATGTTATTTTAAAAATTAATAGGTAAATTAACGAATTTGAGATTTCTCAATAAATCATAAAAATATTTCTCAAACTAATTAAACTTAAATTACAATCAAAAGAAAGCCCTTTATCAATATAGAAACAGTAGTTATCTGTCTTATTATAAATATTACTTATTATCCTATTATTAATAGTTTTAAATTAATAATTAAAAAATCTTTTTCATGAGAATTTCCATCGATTTTAATCATATTTAAGTATGAAGAATTAGTTCGAAGTCAGAAATAGTATCTATATAAGAATTAACATTAAAACATCAATTCATAAATATTCGAAATAATTTGAAACTGTTGTTATCTTCGAATACAATATTTATTTCTATTCATATAAATATAAATAAATATTAGCTATTATAAAACTAACCAGATCCTCTTGAAGTACAACTTTTATTTGATTATAATTGCTTCAATTAAAACAAATATTGTTTTTTTAGAACAAGATACATAAGAAATATAATTTTTTATTTTATTTATATCAAATAATTTTTAATACTTCATGATTAGCCAAAATAACCCTAATTAAATAATATAAGTCAATAGAATGAAACAAATATTCATAGCCAAAGCTATTAATAGAGTAAATTTTTATCATTTTTAATAATTTCTTAAGTGTTTTTAATAACAGAAGTCAAAATTGTCAAGAGTAAATTGTAAATGTCTTGTAAAAGTCTTCCATCTATAATACTACAAGTATTTGAGCCATTGGTCATAGTTCTAGATTTATTAAGAATTTTGTGAAATTTAGGGTTTAGAAATAAAAGTGGAAAATTTATCAAATTCAAAGTGAAACCTATTTTTTTCAAAACTTTAATTTTGTTAGTTATTTCTCTATCACTATTATTAAGATTAGTAAAAGCTTTATTATTAATCAAATATTTAAAAAGCGAAATCTGTATATAGTTTCTTACAAATAATCACATTATTCCTAGGCACCATACCGGATTATGTAACCATAATGGATTCGTGTAATATTTTAATAGAACTTTGCAAATTTCTAATATTAATGCTATAATTCATTTTGAGATTCATTTATTTATATATACATATATACTTCATTATTTTTCAGTCACTGAATGAGGAAGAAAGTTTTTATATTAAAATAAGAGCAATGATATTTACATACTTTTTATTTTTGCGTATCGATAGTAGAATACTGTATTATCAGTAAATTTATGAATTCATAATAATAAAAGAAGTTATTAGGATTTTCGTTAAAATAAAGTCTACATTTTCTTATATGTATGAAGGATAAATTATATTAAAATGGAAAAAACTACTAGTAGAAGGGAATTGAAAAAAAAGTTCTCAATTTGGTTTAAAAAATTATTTTATACCTAAATGAAGATAGATATGGAAACTGCGACAATATTTTTGAAGCTATAATTAGGACTACTTCTCAAGAATAAACCAACATACATTTAGTTCACATTATTTTTCAATGTATCCTTGTTGTTTTTTTTTATCTAAATGTAAGCTAACTCATATCTCTTATCAAGTAAAAAAAAACACGTGTACTTTTATGTTTGCCAAGATTGTGCAAAACTGTAAAAAAATTGAAAAACATTATAATTTACAAGAATGAAAAAAAAAAAATGAAAAAGTAATACTTGGAATTTCGTTAATCAGATAGACACACTAGGTTCTTGGAAATATATATCAATATCACTCAATGAAAAAAATAAATGATTTAAATTGCTTTTTTTCTTGCTTTAGAAATTCTTTTTCATGTGCACTGTTTTTTTTTCTTTCGTAGAATGATTACTTGGAAACTTAAAAGATAAAATGTTTATGATAATATTTCATATTGATATTTGATCAAACATAGCTTAGAAATTTTCAATTTTGATCTCGTAAGGTGGGATATACAGAAGCTTTTATAACTTAATTTATTTCAAAATTGTATTTCCATTTTACAAGAAGTTCTGCATTATCCCCAACATTCAAAAATAATCTTCTTTTCTTTGATGATTCTTTTTTTCTTATTTAAGGCTGGGAAGATTTATCTTAAAGCATAATTTATAGGTTCAATAAATTTTTCGATTCACAAATTGAGATAAATAAAAAAAAGAATAAAAATAATATTAAAAATGCCTTGAAATCAAATTCCTACATATTTGTTTGATTGATATTTGTTTGATATTTGTTCGATATAAAGACGGATATTACAAGAAAATTTACAGAAAGAATTTAACTGAATATTCGAAGAAGTAATTTAAGACTGACTATTTGAAATTTATTAATAAACCCATCTTTTAGAAAGAATATTTATCTTTAATTTCCTACTTGTAATATCTTAGATGTACCAACAACTTTGAAAATAAGTATAATTATTAGATCAATTATGTAATCTGTGAATTAAGATTAAGAATTAACGTGCTGTTCTTATTATATTTGATCTAAATTAAATATATTTTGTTCTTAATTCAATAAGATTACTTGAAATTAAATTTAACTACTTTCAAAAACGTACTTCTTGTTTAGTTTCACTTATGAACTTATGAAAAGCTCTACGGGTGCCCAGGCGGCGTAGCCGCCCTTCATCCCGTATCTTGCTGGGAACTGCAATGTAGGCCTGATATAATTGAAATTTTGCTGGAATTGGTCTAACTGCTTTCACTTGCTTCTTCAGAGGAGGGGTGGGTGGGGAGCCAATAGGATCATTTGAATTCAGCTTGGAGTGGAGGGTGGGTGGCTGGGGGAAAATTTTCTTCTGTTGATGGAAACTTTTGGAGGTAGATCAGTGAGTGCTTTGCTATTAGTTGTCCTGGAGATCGGCTGTTTCAATGGGGGCGGGGCATGCTCGGTGTTATGGTATGAATTTAGATATTGAAATAGGAATGAGAGGTTAGGTTGAAAGTAATAAAAATTAAAATTAATATGAAATAAATTACGGTGGTTCATAGGAATCAAGTAAGATTTGTCTAGGTCTTTTTATATTAGGGTGTAGAATATAATTTTCAAGGTTCTGGTTATTTGGATTGTTTATGTTATTTAATGAAGTAAAGAAGTTTTTAGAAAGGTCTTGAATATGTTTCCTGAAAGTTTTGATTTTTAAGGCTTTTCTTATTTCTGTATTCCTCATGAACCACCTAGCTTTTGATATCATTATTCAGGTAGAATTTTGTACAGTTTTGAGCATTTTGATATTGGTTTTACTAGAAAACCCTCAAACCGGGCATGCACATGTTATTACGTGACGCATCACGGAGGTGTAGAGAAGCTTTTTGTTTCCTATTGACATTTCAGAATTCCGTCCAATTAGGGGGTATAAAGCTCTTTTGAGTTTACGGAATTTTTCACGCGTTTGTATGAAGTGTTGTTTAAAAGTGAGACGTTTATCGAATGTTATTCCTAAGTATTTGGTAGACTGAGACCAGGGAATTTCTGTATTTTACATGGTGGGGGGGGAGGGAGGATTCTCGTTTTGGTGAAAATCACTGCTGCAGACTTTTCTAAATTTATTTTTATCTTCCATGTGTTGTAATAATTTTCGAGAATTTTTAAGTGAAGATTGAGTGCTTTTGTAACGGTTTTTGAGTTTTTATATTTGGCCAGCACAGCAGTATCGTCGGCGTATAGGTTTATTTTTGTTGGTGAGTAATTTGGAATGTCGTTTACAAAAATATTAAATAATATTGGGCCAAGCAGAGAGCCCTGTACTACTCCATTGTTAATGTTAAAAGTTTTAGAGTAAGAGTTCCCAACTTTAACCTGGAAAGATCTGTTTTTGGCGTAAGAGTAGATTAAGTGGATGAGTGGGGGAAGGAATTTCCTTATAATGAGTTTGTAAGTTAAGCCGTCAACCCACTCTCTGTCGAATGCTTTTTGAATATCCAGGAAGATAACACCTGTGGATTGACGCTTTTCAAAACCTGAAGAAATTGTTTCGGTTAATTTGAGTAGAGAATGTATAGTGGAGAGTTTTTTGACGAATCCATATTGGTTTGGGTTGATAAAGTTGTTGTCATCTATGAAAATTTTTTAGTCTGTTTAAAATTATAGCTTCAGTAAGTTTACTTAGTGTGGATAAAAGGGAAATGGGTCTGTAGCTGTTTGGGGAGTGCGAGTTTTTTCCAGGCTTTAGTATGGGAAAGATAATAGAGGTTTTCCAGGAATTAGGAAAATATTTGAATTTTAGTATTTTATTAATGATGTAAGTTAGGATTAAAATGATTTTTAAAGGAAGATTTTTAAGCATTTTTTTAGTAATTTCATCCTTGTCAGCTGCCTTTTTTGCATTTGTTTTTTTGATATATTCAATGACTTCATCTGGGCAAGCTGGTTCAATGAAGGTGTTAGTAGGGGATAGAAAAAAGTTGTTTAATTTAGTGGAGACTTCGGTATGTATATTAGTATGAAAGTCAGTGGGTCTTGAGTTTTCTTGAAAATTTGTGGTCAGGGTCTCTGCTAAGATATTGGCTTAATGGATATCAGTGACTGCTGTGCCGCCGCTTGTGTTTAAAGTAGGAATTTTGGGTTTTTTCTTTTTAAAAAAAATTGTGGTTTGACAGAGGGAGTTATCTGTGGTATTAAGTGCTAGAAGTCATTGATTCCAATTCTGTTCTTTGAAAATTTTAATTTCATTTTTGATTTCAGCTTTTATTCTATTGAGTTGACTCTTGATGCTGGGGTTTAAAGTCCTTTGATAATGTTTTCTGAGTTTGTTTTTGTTTTTAATTAAGTTTCTGATGTTTTTTGGCGTGTAGGTGGAGTTGTTGTTTTTGATTGGTGTGGAGGCTTGATTGTAAGGAGTAATTATTTTGTTGGTGAGAAAATCTATTTTATTTTCAAGTTTAGTTTCACATGTTATTTACTTTAATATATAATAGCCAGTTTAATTATTTATGTACTACGATCTATCCTTTTCTAAGATCGTAATACTTTGTTCTTGATTACTCGTGAAAGTTATTTTGATTCATGAAACAATGCTTTTTAAAGAAAGTAAGAATATTATTCCTTTTTTAGTCATTAATATCTCATATAATTATATATGATTTCATATGTTTGATTATGTTTTGCTCTAGAAAGAGTTGAATGAATTTATGACTTTGGTAAATATGTAACAAAAAATGCTGTTGAAATGCAATAACAAAATTTGCTCCAAATGTTGGACTCGATTATTCTTTATTATTTATTTATCTCAATTTTTCATAAAATTTCCCAGCTTAATTTGTGATTGCGAAATGATGTTAAAAATTAAGCTTTTTAATCCTTTACAGTAATCAACAATGTTCAAACTGCAAAGTGTATGTGACATATAATTTATTTTCTCGAAATTACAATTAAGAGTTATTCTTATGAATATAATAAATTAATAGGTATGGACAAAATATAAAGTTTGTTGAAGACATTTAATGCATAATAGAATATTTAAGTAATATGATATATAATGATTAGTACTACACAGTCTTAATATTTGTTTGAAAGTCAATGAAACTTAAAATCTACGTTCTGTAGGTTTTACGCATTTAAAAATCTTTTTTTCATTGTCTTGTCGAAATCTTGAACAAAGCTTAGAACCTTTATATCAAGCATTAATGACTTATTATTATTATTGAAAGTAAGAAAAGTTTTTAAAAAATGTAAATATTTCTTGTGAAGTATGAGCTCTTGATTATTTCCTAATTATTACTGCCCTGTTTATCTATTGAATCAAGGTACAAATTTCTTGAATATACGCTACCTACCTCATTTAAAAATTGTTATATGTTATCAACTAAGAATTTTGTAAATTACTCTTTAACTAAAAATAATACTTGAATCTGAGATGAGTAAAATAGAAAGTTCAAACTTTTAAGTTGATTTGTGCTTAATATTAACTCCACGAAAAGTTTCCTCCATCGCCTCTAATTTTGACATAAGGTTCAAATCTCAAACCCGTGGGTTTTTACATCAGCTACAACGTTTTTGTCTTTATTCCTAAATAAAGTTTAACTGCACTGAACTGTATTACTAAAATCATGTTATAAACAACTTTACATTACCAAAAAAAAATTTTAAAAAATATTTTTTCTAGTCCGTATAGATAAATTCGGTCTAGGACTCATTAAAATTACGTTATAAAATTATAATTTATCTTAAACGAAATATATTGTACGAATAAATAATTGAGCACTAATAAATTTTACTTGCAGGCACTTACAAGTTTTCTGTAAAAGGATATTTTCTCATTCAATGAATTGGATAAATAATGCAATGGAATATAATTGAAAATTAAATGTAATCCATATCCAATGCTATTAAATCACTCAAGATTCATTACCCTTTGATAATAAATATATTAGTAAAATATGAATATTAATTCTATCTTCATGAAATATCTTTGATATATCAATTGATGGCTTTGCTGACGTCTTAATTCGATTATCTCGAGTATTTGTATCAGAGGGCTTCCTCCGAAGAAGAGAAAGGAAACATGCAAATTAAGACTGATATGTGTATACATAGTGTAAGCTTTCAAGAGAGAAAGAGAAGAGAGGGGAGAGAGAGGATAGATTTCTTTTTGAATTGTTCTGTAGATTTGTAGCTGAGCGTGAATAAAGTAAATTGTTTTAGAGATACTTTTCGTTCCTTTCCTACCGTCCGACCAAACATTCTCACACATGTCCAAAAAAACCCCGACTAAAACCGAAAGAAAGTATAGTAGCTATGTACTGGAGAAGAGAAGGAAGTATTAAATAACATGAGCATTTAAAAAGCGTTATTTATATTCTGACTTACCACCGACAATGGAATAGTGTCTAAAATATCTTATAAGGAATAAACATTTGGAAAAAGGAAGTAAGAAGATAACAAAGTGAAAATATAAATAATACACCAAGAAAAATATGGGAAAATATAGCCTGTGAAAATGATTTGAATGTGAAATATATATATATATATATGTGTGTGTGTGTGTGCGTGCATGTGTGTATGCATGCATATATGTGTATATATATAGGCATATATGACATGATAGTAGAGAAAGAGCATATGGAAAGAAATATAATGTACGTAACATTAATTTTTCAAAAAATTTGACTCGAAAATTTCTGATACTGCACCAGAACCATTTGTTATGGCAATCAATACCGATACTCTTAAATTTAATATTAGCCATTACGCTTCAAAGCAAACTATAAATGATCTTGAAACTTTACTTTTCTTGTCATATAAACTACATTAGAGAAAAACAAAGAATATAGAAATAAACATAATGATGATGGATAGTTAGCAACTTTTTCATCTCCCAGACGGTTATCCATTACTGAAAGTGACATTGTAAGTATACAAATCGACGAATGGATACAAAATGGAATCATTGAAACTAGTTCTTCAGCTCATGCTAACCAACCCTCTGTAGTGCGTACGATAGTCGGTAGGCTTCATGTTTGCATTGGTTCTTGAAAAATTAAATCGTATATTAGTTAAGGATAATAATTATTTTCTATTTGTCGAGGATATCTTATGTAAACTTCAAGATACTAGAATTTCAAGTAACCTGGATTTACTTAGAGCTTTTTTTTCCACTTACCCTTGAAACAGACAAAATCTCTCATATACTTTTTGTGTCATATCTCTCACAATGGTCAATTAGTTTCTTTAAAAGCTTTTTTGACTTTTTAAGTGTCCCTCAGTGTTCCAAAGCTTTA
Organism: Nephila pilipes; assembly: GCA_019974015.1. NCBI lineage: Eukaryota > Metazoa > Arthropoda > Arachnida > Araneae > Nephilidae > Nephila > Nephila pilipes. The sequence continues at coordinate 37,873 of BMAW01004982.1, read as the reverse complement.
ATAATTCAGAGTTCCGCTGTTTAATCCTTCAAAAATGGTTCCATTCTATACTGATTGAACTGTTATTCTTCCTAAAATTTTTACTGAAGCTATTGATCGACACAAAGTTGTTTTAAAAATTACTTGTGAGATTATGGATTGGAAATAAATTTTCATAACTGTCAATTTTTTCAAAGGAAAAATGAATTTTTTTAAGGTGCTTAGTATCAATAACGGAAAACTCTTAAAACTAAATCAGTTATCAATAATCAGAACCTATGGCTACTGAGGATGTCCAATGTTTCTTGGGCCTCATAGGCTATTTCTGTAAACTTATTACTTTATTTTATTATTGCTAAACCTCTCTGTGATCTTGTTCCTAAAGATATCCACTTTCATTTTGATGTAAGCAAAAACTTCCTTTGACGAGTTAAAATGTCTACTTTGTCATAAAACAGTTTTAGACATATATCGACTAAACTGTGAAACTGAACTACTCACCGATACATCAATTGACGGCTTTGCTGCCATCTTAATTTGCTGATCTCGTGATGACAACTTTTACATCCAATACATTACATGTGAAAAAATCAAAAATATAGTAATTACATAATAGAGAAGTGTAGTAAGTAATAAATAACTTGAACATTTAGAAAGCGTTATTTTGAGTCCGACTTACCACCGACAATGGAACAACATTTACTTTAGACTAATTCTATTCTTATTGCACTAAAGCAAATATTTCTCTAGATCACATTATTACAGGTTTACCATTTGCGGATAGAAATCCAGTTGAAATCTTTATTCTAAGCATTATTTCTAACCTTTCTAAGATCTTAAAAGTGATTCAATGAAATTATTAAAATATGGTTCTAAAGTGCAATAAGTATTAATATTGACATTTCAAAGCACGACCTTTCAGCTAAATCCTTGACACAAATATTAATAAAAATCTCATTTGCGTGCTTAACAATTACCTAACGAAGAGCTTTAAGATTGAGTTTAACTTCAATAGAGACGTCTTACTCAAAGCATTTAAAGAACAAGTTAAACACGTATAGAATAAGAATAAAATGCTTAATGTCGATTGAATGTTTTCTCATTTCTTCGGTGAAAACCTTCTATATATATACTGTCAACGACTTAATTTCCATGTAAAGGACGCAAAACGGACCTAGACAAACGGTCTGCAGCTCATTTCTTGTACCAAAAAATCACTCAAATAAAGCTTAACGAAACCTATAAAGAAGAAACGCACGGGAGTTTCAATGGTTTCACCAAAAGGAATACTCGTTCAGAATATTATATACCATTTCCACAAGGGGTTGAGTGTTATATATAACCTTTTCTCCTCGTTTCCATTACGAACTTTTACTTTTACTCATGAATTTCGCATTTAGATTTACTAGGATCGTTCAATAAGTCATCAGAAAGTCCAAAAGATGACATTCGTGGCCTTGAAAGTGGTTCATTTTCAGTATTCATTATTAGAAAGCCATCAAGTCTCACTTATTTCCATCGTTTGGTTTCAGTTTTAATGTGGATTGAAGCAAGAGATTTATGTTCATATAAAAAAGTGGAAAAAAGTGAGTTTTGAATGGGTATATGCCATTATAAAAGGTATATAATATTCTATTTGAAAAGATTGTCACCGAAAGAGATAAAGGATAAGTTGTTTGATGTTCATACCAAATCTGCTCTTATATTTGCACCTGTTTACAATTGGGTAAATTAGTTTAAACGTGGCTCTACATCCACAAAAGATAAACTTTCTCTGACGTCCAGTGGAAGTGACTACTCCCGGAATAATTGACAAATTCCATAATACTGTTTTGAATGATCGACGAAGCAAAGTAAGCGAAATAGTTGAGGCCATGGTGTATCGTAATCTATAGTGTTTCAAATTTGACTCGAAAAATTACTTGTGAAGAAATTCTTGGCAAGACGGGTGCTGCGCATCCTATTGGTGGAAAATAAACGCAATATTATGGTCACTCTGAGACTATTTTGGCTTTATTTCGTTGCTAACTTGACGAGTTTCTGCATCGATACATATCTGTGGATGAAAAGGGAAACATTACTGCACGCCAGAGACTAAGGAACAGTCGAAACAGGAGAGTTTTGAAAGCGAACGGTCTTGGAGGAAAGCAAAAATTGGGAAATCGCCAGCAATTAGATGGCAAAGAGTTTCGGGATACACTCGGAATCATCTACTTCGATTATTTAGAAAAAAAGAAAACAATAACTGGATAGTATTATATGTCTTTATTGCACCGGATGAGCAAAGAAATCAAGAGAAACATCCTCATTTGAAAAAAAATAGGTTATTTTCCTTCAAGATAACACATGGGAGCATACCAATATCGATACGATGGCAAAAATCATGGAATTAGAATTCGAATTATTACAAATATCCACAGTATTTACCAGGTTTGGCCTCCAGTGCTTCTTTTTTCTTTTCAAAGTTAACCCTTTCGCTCACCTAGACCTCATATGAGGAGGCTCCAACAATAATTCAAACAAACAGTGATTAAATTATTTTTTTTATTGGAGTGGCACATCTTATCCATTTGAGCCTCAATAGGGGTCTCACATTGTTTTAGCTCATCGAAACTGATAACAACACCAATTTTGAAATAATGTAGTCTACGATTTTGTGAAAGAAGAGAATGCCGATATAATATCATTTGTTTATTATTGTAATATACTTCTCAATGAGGTAAGTAAATTTTTTTCCTATTATAAAGCATACACGTGTCACATATTTCCATTAAAATTGCTTACTTTTAAAAATAAAATTCATTCCTATTGGAAATGATAGTGTCTCATATAAGACTTAAAATAACATGTGGTTGCAAAGGGTAACTTCATTAAAAAATAAAACTAAACACGCATTAGTAAAACTCCTAAAAATAGTTCTGTATCAATATTTTTAATATAAAATGAACAAATAGGAAAATATAATGATCTTTCGAAGAATATACCCTAATTTGTAAGAAATTAGAGACCCCATGTATCTGGAAATATGCCTACTGATAATTTCTTTAAGATGATGCTAGATACCTTTTAGAAGAAAATAGTACATTAATCAGACATGTTTGTCGCATTAAAACGGAAAGGAAATTTTGCCCTTACTGTTCATTAATTTTTAGGAATAAGTTTTATTGTAGCATACCTTGAGTATTCAAGATTAAAATTTTACTTAGCACCAAAACATGGCAATAGTGATTATATGGCGCAAAATCTCTAATCTAAGTTAATTATTGATTATATGGTGCAAAATCTCTACTTTGAAATAAAGAAATACTTTCATTTTTTCCCAAGTAATGCATCTCACGACAATAAAGATATGCCGTATGAAATCAGAACAGAATTAGACCTCTGTTCCAGAGTGTTTATTCACAGATGCGATCCGGAAGAGTTATTTGTCAATGAATGAAATGATGATTCCGTTTAAAGGAATGTCAAGCATCTAGCAATACATAAGAGTTAACCTCATCCATGAGGAATAAAATCCAGGGTGTAAGCTAGAATGTCTGACTTTGTTTATACCTTTGAAATTTATCGAGATTCAAATGCTGAATCTCAGGAATTATGTTAAGAATTTGGAGAACATACAGGTTTGGTTAGAGGCTTCGTAAACTTATAATGTAAAATACTCACAAAGTAGTATTGTGACATTGGGCTATTCTCGGTTTCTCTTCACTAACCTTGGGGACTTTTAAATGAGATTGATTGCTTTTGCTAAACAACCTTTGTCCAACCAGAAATGAAACGTGATTATGTAAAGCAGGTAGAAATAAAGTGAAGCGGGAGAGTTAAGAAATATATAAACTCCGACTGAAAGTCGTGATAGAGAGGCTGAAGAGAGAGGATGAAGGAGAAGTGAAGCTGAAGATATAGATAAGCGGAAGGAGGAGTGGAAAGAGAGGTTGAAATAGAGGGTTAGATTAAAGATTGTTGCAAGACGTTAATTTACTACTGTTTTCAACAGTTGCTCCAGAGTCTGAAATGCAGTCGATGAAGGATTAGTGGTAAGAGTCTGTTGGAATACTATAGGTGTGTTGAATTTAGTTACTTAAAATATTCCCCAGGAGAGCATTGTGAGTTGTTGTCATTGTAAATATAAGTTAATAAATTCCATAAATATTTTTCTAGTGTCTCTTTGATTAGTTATTGTGTCTTAGTGTTTAATAATTGAATATAGTTATGGCACAATAGGAAGCCCGGGTCGGGTGGGCGTCACAGTATTCGAAAATTTATTCACAACAATTCCTCTTTTGCTGAAATTTGTTGAATGAAATTTTTTTTTCAATAGGAACAATACTTAAAAATAGGTTACAAGAAGCTATAAATAAATACAAACCTATCAATTGAATGAAACGTGATCCAAGAGGCACATTTTTCACTATCACAAGTAAAGAAAACATAACATTAACAATGTGGTTTGATAGCTAAATTTTTCAAGAGCCTAAACATTTCTTGGAACAAGTCCTGTAGGAATAGTAAAACTTTAATGAAGTCAAGAAAAACGCATGATCGAAATTCCAAAACCTACTTCCATCGAAATGTATAATAAAAATATGTGGTTGGAATAGATCTTATGGATATACTATTAGGTCTGTACAGGCATAAACTATGACATCAATGGCAGTATTTCCAAATTCTTCACTATTTGCTAAATGTTTGCGGCGTAAATTATTGGATCTTACGGAAATTAGATCCTGAAAATGAATCCATGGATTTATTAGAATTTAGATCATACAAAGTGTGAGATCCACTTTATAAATTTCAGTTTATTATATTAAAAGCAAAACAATTATTTAAATTTATTATTTTGTTTATGTGAATTTATTTATCAGTAATTTTTGTCACCGTGAACTGAACGATTTGAAAAAGTATATTATTTTGTACGCTGTGGCAACAAGGAAGTGCTTGTTCTTTTTTGTTTACATAACAGTATTCCATGAAAAATTGTCATATAACTAGGTGAGTCTTGGACTCTAGTTGGCATGTTAATTTGTGAAATAAATGAGTATTAATTTTCAATACAAGAAACCTTTTTATTTTTACGACATCTGGCGTCCGCGGCAGGACTGTTAAGTGTCAATATGTTTACATCTGTTAAAGGCTTCAAGAAAGAAGACCTAGTTTATTTGTGTCAAGAGATCAATGAGGACTTACCGTTGAAGGTTACCATCTCTACACTGAAAGATGTGCAATTTTAAACAGTAAAGAATATAAAAATGATCCGGACTTTGTTT
>BMAW01004982.1:16710-27630 GCA_019974015.1 Nephila pilipes | reverse complement strand
TTGGATCTTTGATAAGGAGGCCGGAAAAGACTAGAACTTCGATGATAGCTCCCGGGGACATTGTTCTCATAAAAAGTGACAATGCCAATCGAATCGACTGGCCACTGGGGAAAGTGACAGAAATTCTGCCAGGGAAAGACGGTGTGTGTCGACTCATTAAACTTAGAACATCTCGCGGAGAAATTCTGCGTCCAATTCAGCGTGTCTTCCCTTTAGAGATCTCTTCTAATGATTCGTCTTTTCCACCTGACAAAAATGCATTATCTACAAAAATCGCCTCTATGAAGAATATTATTCCTAAGTGTTCTGACGACATCTCCATCGACTACGCAGTTGTTCAAAACAAGACAAGACTAGGGCGGACTGTTAAAATTCCCGAATGGCTGGATCTCTAATATAGTTGTTGAGTTGTGGGACTTCCACATCTCAAGGTGGGAGGATGTGAGATCCACTTTATAAATTTCAGTTTATTATGTTAAAAGCAAAACAATTATTTAAATTTATTATTTTGTTTATGTGAATTTATTTATCAGTTTAATTTTTGTCACCGTGAACTGAACGATTTGAAAAAGTATATTATTTTGTACGCTGTGGCAACAAGGAAGTGCTTGTTTTTTTCTATTTACTTAACAGTATTCCATGAAAAATTGTCATATAACTAGGTGAGTCTTGGACTCTAGTTGGCATGTTAATTTGTGAAATAAATGAGTATTAATTTTCAATACAAGAAACCTTTTTGTTTTTACGACACAAAGTGAGTTCTCTTTTTTAAAAAAATAGTACGACTCAGAACAAAATGAAAGGTAGATCAAGTTCATTTTTGGATCCATCAGCAAAGAAACTCTTAAAAGTTCCCGCTAAATTGAGAAGAGATTGTGATAAGCAATATATAGCTAAATTTCAGGAGAAATATTCTGTCAAGTGCCTCTTATCCTGCTGTCAAAGGAAAACAAGATACATATGTGCTCGATGCAAAGAAGCACGTCCTAACTAAGTGCTTCCAAATCGTTTCACTCAAGATAATTTGTCTCATCTATTAGTAATTTGATTGCGTTAAGTAATAATTGCGAAAATATCCTTTTGAACATTAAAACAAATATATAAATTAACTCAAATTTGTCAGCTGTTTGTTTCCTTTCATTTTTCTGATTATGCATGTTTGTAAATTTTTAAACTTCTAAACCAAAAATGAGGCTCCTCAAATTTCCCTAACTAGGATCAAGCTAATCAAATAATTTTTTCTCTACCGAATTTAAACCAAGCGTTAAGAAACAAAAAAAAATATTAAATTAAGTTTCTCGTTTTTTCAGATTAGGTATGTACTTATTCATTAAGAATATCAAAATTTGACATACCTTTTTTTGTCGTTCCGGGGAGCTGGTTTTTTAAACTTTAATTGCAAACAAGACAAACTCACCATCTATTCAAAATGAAAACTAAACACTTCCTTGTAAATAAAAATATGTACTGACATTAATAACAACAGTTACACATCACTATAAGACACAACAAAGGTTACATAGTAGAGCAAAACGCGCTATCTCTCGTTCTCAGTTCAAAGTTCAAGTTCGAATTCGTTTTGTTTTTACGCTGTTCACTCCAAACAACAGCCTCCTCTGGCGGGAGTCACGTGGTTTCAGCTGAGAAAGTGTTCAGTTCGGAACACTCCCTCCCCCCCCCCCCGCGTTTGGGGATAGAGCCGAAACTCAACACTTTATGGACTGAATCTGGATGGTGGTAGAACTATCCGTCCAGCTCTGGCAGAAGCAGGAGCAGAGTCAGAATTATCCAGTCTTTCTGGATGATTCTCAGGAGTATCTGGAACCTTGTCCTTGTTGGTGATGTTTTCTCCATATAGTTCCAATGAACACAGATTTCGTCTTTCTTTATCTCGGTTAGTCACAAAAGTCATCCAATGGGTTTTTTTTCTTGATCCAATACAGAGCGTCCATAGAGTCACTCCAAAGAATTGATTCATCTTTCCATTTATGAAATATTTTACTGACATCTTCAGGTAGTTTTGAATCCCAAGAGATTCCCAATTCCCAGCATTCCTGAAGAAGCAATTTAGAGATTAATGTTATAGAGCAAGTAAACCCTATAGGATCGAATAGCTGGAGTGCAACAGACAGAATTTTTGTTTTGGTAATTGGTTCATACTTGTTTCCTATTTTATTCAGCGCACAAGACAAAGTGTCGTCTCTCAAATTCCATGTAAGATCTAAAACCGGTACTTCTTTTTCGCAATCTGAGCTTTCTTGTACAAATTCGTTTAACTCAGAAAGATAATTATTTGTCTATCCCCGTAATTCAAATTCAGTTGTCTTCAGAATTCTTTGAGATTCTGGTCTAAATTGTTTTAACTCCGAAACAGAATCTACGCTTGAAATACAATTATCGACATACAGCGAGTGTTTGAGTTTCATTGTAGGACTTTTTAAAGGCTCTTCTACCTGATCTAATATATGATTCAAAACAGCTGCAAGTAGGAAGGGGCTGCATGATATTCCGAATACTACCCTATATTGCCTATACGTGATTGTCTTTTTCGGATCTCCATCCTTCCAACACATAAACCGCAAAACATCTTTATCAGACACGTTCAGCACTATTTTTAAAAATGTCTGCTATATGTCTGAAATAATTCCAATTTCCCCCCATCTAAATCTATATAGAAAAGCTGGGATCACTTCTATAAGATTCTGACCCTTTTCAATGCATTCATTATTTGATACAGTTTCTAGTTTTAGCGTATCCGTCAAATACGGGACGCACCTTATTTGTTGAGGTGCCTTTAAATACTGCTCTGTGTGGCAGATAATTTACACCTATACCTTTAGAAATGTTATTGTTCAGATTAATTTGTTCAATGATACCTTCACTTTCCCAATGATTAAAAACTTCTTGATATTCATTTAACCGATTTTTTGATTTCAGGATCGAACTGTATTTCTTATATTGTCTCTGCTAATGGTTTCTCTGGAATGTTTCATAGCAAGTTGTTGGGTCTCGGTTTTAGAGCGTTTTGCGGTACTATAGTGAATACCCACAGTGTCTAAATTTTAGAGATCAGTAATTTTAGCATCATTTACGTGTAATGAAAATACTAACAGTGAGATGTTTGTGGATGGGCCCTTTATATTAGATTTACCCATTACAGTCCACCCTAGGAGTGTGTGTATGGCAACCAAACTTCCTGAAAGATGCTTTACATTCCCCGTTAACAATTTCCCTGAGTAATCGGCTCCAATCAGCAAATTAATCTCGCCTGAGTTTTTCTCATATAGACAAGATTTCTCATTTATCATTCCATCACTAATTAAAATACCTAGATCTTTTAATTGTTTCAAGCAATTATCATCATTCATTCTAGGTAAAGAAGCACAAATTTTCATATCATCTAAAACCACTAACTCACAATTACAGCTTCCGTCGGCATTTGAAAGATTAATATTGTATATTTGAAATTTTTCGGCTTGTTCAATTCCGCCGAATGAACATGATTTGCAGTTTCCTCTCCTAACCCCTTTAAGAATATCTTTCCTGCGATAAATTTTGTAATATAAGATCTCTGGCTACACATATCAATAATAACCCTAATCAAATATTTCAAATTATTTTCTTTAATATAAACTATTAAAGTCTGAAGATAAACTTCCCTTGAACAACTATTATTCGAAAACGTGTTTTCAATAACTTCCTTTATTTCGGGTTTCTCATTTTTAAAATGTTTATTTTCTTCGTAACACATAATATCAGCATGTCTTTTCCCGCAAATCGTACATTTTACTTTTGTTTTACAAAAAGAACTTATGTGTCCCGGTTTGACACAGCGAAAACAAAAACCTTTTTTAATTAACATCGATTAAGTGGTAAACTTTTCCATAAAAGTTCGTAAGTTCAATTGCTTAATATATCTGCTAATACTGCCTTTAACTTCTCTAAACGCTTCTATATAAAACCCTTATTGAATGGGTAATTTAGTTACAATATTATTAATATAGTCATTAATTTGCTTCTTAATAAAATTTCTATCTTTAGAAATGAGGAACCTGAATTCAGTACCTGTACTAACGATCTATATATAATATTTTTGTTATTTTTTTTTCACAATACCTGCATTGCCTGTATTTACGCGAGTCGTGTGTGTTTGGTGCTCTTCGTATAAAAACTATTTATAATTCTTACATTTACAAATATTATTTATTTGCTTCATTGGTGTTGTTATAATTAAAAGAAGACGTTCTATTACTGTTACAAAATTTATAAGCGCTTTTAAAAGCATTATTTTAATTGGAAGTAAATTCTTACGTTTACTTAGAATATTATTAAAATTAATTTTTCATAAGCTTTTTCATGTATTTAACTATATAAAATTCATTTCTTTGAAGTCCATGCTTGTTATCTCAGATATTATTTTTGTTCAGCAAAAAATTATTAATATCTTGAGTCACGTGAAGGCACAAGTATTTCGTAATTACAAAAACACTGCTTTACACACACAAACATATATATATATATATATATATATATATATATATATATATATATATGTGTGTGTGTGTGTGTTTGTATGAAATTAGTTTAGATATATAAGATAACAAAGTAAAGTTATAGATATTGACCCATATAAAAACCATATTTAATGGGTAATTTAGTAACAATATTATTAATATAGTCGTATATATAACTGAAAATAAAAAAAAAATCAAGTAATATGATAAACATAATTAACTTTTTAAACTATCAAAATTTCATTTTATAACAGTAATTTTAAGAAATCTATTTAATGAAAAGTTGTTATAAATTATTTACTTTGTAATAATAATTTTTTTAACTCAAACGTCTTATAAAATTATATATATATATATATATATATAAATCTTATGAAATTATTTTATTACATAATTCATGGCTACACTTTTTTTTTAAAATCATATCTTCAACTAGGATTTAAGATTATTTAATTCAATTGCTTTAAATTTTAGAAAATAATTTTATACGCAAAAATAACTACTTTTCGTTAAGAGAGATAAATGTAAATTTAAAATACCTTAAATAAAGTTTTACACTGTGTTTTTTCCTTCTACTATAAATCCTTATAGTAGAATTACAAATAACTATAACATTAAATCTTCTACTATGAATTATTATAGTATATTTAATTAATTATTGTAGCAGAGCTTCTATTAATTATTATAGTACATCTGTAAGTAATTATTTTTTAGTGATACATGTGGTGCCTCAAGTTCTTAGAACAGAGGTTATTAAATTTGGACTTCCAGCGTTTTCTATTTTGAAATTACACATGATAGAACCAAAGAAGAGTCACTGAATTTATAAGAAATAATTACTAGAAATGTTTTAGACTCTTATGTGAGGGAAAGGCATTTTATTTCTCTTAATGCTAAGCTTTCAACTCCCCCATCACCACATACAAATAAAAATTTTCTTCAAGATTATCAACATCTTCTCATACATACTCTAATCACACACATACACACAAACACCTTCAAATTTTTTTGTGAAATGAGTGAGTGTGTGTGTGTGAGAGAGAGATAAGAAGCACTGCACATCATCTTTCTTCCCAATAAAGTGTGCGAGTTTCTATTAAATGTTAAATCTGTAGTTTCAATTGACTACATTACATTAATCCATTCTTTCATCAGATGTTAGTCTTCTTATTTGAGAAGTATTCTCAAACAATTTTTTTTTACTTTCATACTTCGTTTGGTGCTACATCGCTCCCATTGTACGATCATTTGGCCTCTTAAGAATTACTAATTGCTATTAATTCATAATTAATAACTTAAAGATAATTTTAATGAGAGAGAAGGAACTCCAGTATCAAATTTAAAAAATGGCGCTTCTACTATATTATAATTTTTATATTATAGATTAATCCTTGCAATTTGACCGTGCTTTCTTTATTAAATTTAAACTATATATTCAAGTTATAATTTTTTTAGAATACTTTAATTATTATAACTATTTATCAATAAATAACTTTTTGCACTCAAGTTAAAAGACGTACCTTTCAACTGCCATGTTTTATAGTATTGTTCGATTAATGATAGGATAGTTATATTGTTAAAAATTTCTATCAGGATTTGAAAATGTATAGAGCAGGAAAAATATATATTGTGTAAACCAAGTTGTTGAGAAGAAATTCTGCAAAAGTAAGACGATGAATCAAGTGAACATGTGAACTACGCCATAATCCATCATAAGTTTGATACAGACTTTCAACTTTTGTTATATTTATATTATTTTTTTTCTTTGTTCTCATTTTATTATACCCTTCCTCTATAAATGTATTTTTTCGAAAACCAATTTTTTATGTTTTGAGATTCCCTGATGTATTTTAAATTTTTTGCATACATTTATGTAAAAATAACTTTATTTACGCTAAAGTAATTTAAATTTTCTTACATTTTTATTACATTAGAGAATTAATAACGAGCTGCACACAAAGAATATTGTGCCCTGATTTCTCACTTTATGTAACTGGTAGAAGACTTCTGGACTTTATCTTATCTTTATTATTTCCACATTACATCACTGGAAGAATTGAAGGCTTAGTTGAAGTGCATCAGCTACTAGTTATCCTCATGAAGGTCCTTCGTTGAACTATAACATATATATTTTGATGATTTCGTTTTCTCTTGTTTGTTCGTCTAAGTATAGTTTTAGAGAATTTTCTGAATTTTTAATATTTATAAGAAAATCAAATAAAAAAAATTGTTGTTGTTAAAAAATAACTAAAATCTGGTCTAATTTTATTCATATGTGAATGTTTATTGTTTCATAATGATTATTTTCTACAAATTTGAGAAATATATATTTTTTCTAAAGTACAAATGCAATCTGGAATAAAGTTTAAATACATTAAGTTATAACATTTTTTCAAATATTTCACTTCTTAAAAAAAAAAAAAAGGGAAAAATAACTGACTTTTTAGAATAAGAAACAGTATTTCAACATTCTAAGGAAAGTAATATAAGAAATTATATGCAAAAATGGCTAGAATCAGAAATGTAGCTAAAACATTCAGATTTAAAAGAACAATCACTTTCCTATCCTCTTGCAGGTTTATATGTTAGCTTTTTGCCACTCAACTTATGCATAATTTCTTCGAAGAATTATGTTTTCTATGGAATTCGTAACCAATTAAGAAACAGCAAAAGTTTGAACAATGATGCTGAGATTCTTGAGACGAATAATGTTGTTTCCCTATTTCTCCTCGTTTTAAAAATCTTTAAAAGAGAACTGAACATAAAAGGGTGTTTGGATTTATCTTCACGTAGAGCGTAGAAACTAGATCCGAGGAATTGCTTCTGTTGAATACAGAATGAAGAGGCTGAATAAATAGTTCGAGAATGGCTGCTTCAGATCGAAGGAAGCTTATGCTTATTATTAGTTTGACTTGATTTGTTTTATTTTTTTACTTGTCGTTTTGCTTTCTTTTGAAATATCTAAGTTTTTCAGTAGAAGACAATGTTACTTCCACTCGAACGATAAGGAATAATATTGTAAGAGAATGGAGCAAATAACCGAGGCATTTTCTTTAAATCTCACTAAAAGACACTTTCTGAGAAAACGGTAATAGCTCTCTTAAGATGGCAAACTGAGTCAAAATTCATTGGTAAAAGATAAAATGGCACGGAAAAGTCTTCGATAATCTTCTTCACACTCGTTAAAATTCAAACTCTGACGTAAAGTAAAATATTTCAACTAATGTTAGAGTAAACGGAGTTTAATCGCTTGAAAACGTAGGTTTAGCAAATAGGCATGGGTATAAAAAACATTTATATATTTAAAAATAATTTTGATACATTTCAGTGAATAACTTATTTTTCATTCATGCCTGATTAATTTTGCATTTTGTGTACAGGCGATTGTTAAATTATATTTGTTTATTTTAATTTAGATATTGAATTGTAACAAGCTATTTCAAATATATATTTTTATTTTTGTAAACTACTTATTTTATATTTTAAAGTGCAATAAAATTAATTATTATTTTTTATTTTCTTGTCGGGTTCTAACTAATTGCATTTATTATTTTTATTACACATCTCGAATATTGTTTTTAATCTTTCCATCATATTTTATTTGTTAATTATTTACCCTCTTCAGATTAATATCGTTCTGTTTTACAATAAAGGATCACGGAAACCAATATTTTGTTTCGCGGAACTATCGCATTTTGAGACATGCTAAAAACCTGTTGACAAACTTATACATTTTTGAAAACCTCTATGAAATACGAGCTTTGATAAAATAGAATGAATCAACAATGGAGGTAGAGCCATATGTATTCTGCTAATTGATAACACTTTGTATGTATTTTTAATATAATAAATATATTTATTAATAATTTACTTTAATTTAATAAGTAGTAATGTAGATTTATTACAATTTTTTGACTGAATATTATATATTTTTAAAATATGAATATGATTTTAAAAAAACATTCATACGAGAATAGAAAATTGTTCAAAATAAAAATTTTGAAAAATTTATATAAAAACATATTTTACAATGTTGTGATATTTCATGACAAATTATTTAGTATCATAAGGGCCACGGTAGCTGACGAGTGAGGTCGCAAACTCGTAGCCGGGATTGAGTTGTGAGTTCGAATCTTGTTCAATCGAAACCGGCTGTTAAGCCTGTCTAGTTTCTAAATCCTGATGTTGGTGTGGTGTGGAAGTTTGGTGAGTGGATGCTGCCCTCATTGCTTGACCTTCGTTAAAATTTATGAAGTCCATCACCAGTAACCTTTCTATTGTTTCAAAATGAGATGTTACTAAAATGTCAAATCAAAATATTTGGAGTATATTGAATAATTGTGCATTAAAAGGATGTTAATTTAAAAAATAAAATGTTTAATAATAATGTTCAAAGTATTGTTCTTAACTTTTTCCTTCTTTTTTATATTTCGTCGAATAATTTTTAAAACATGAGGCATTACTTTAATTACATGGGTTCAATATTCCAATTAAGTAGGTAAGTTGCAATATGACCACAGATAAAGTCTGCATACTAAGCGATGTGATAACACACCTATATGTATATATTGTATATATATAAGCAAGGACCGAATAAATTATTCCAGAAAATACCTTAGTAGTATGGTATAGCTGTCGCTTTCTTTGTTATTTGTTTTGTTTGAAAATGTTAATTTACGCAATACACGACTCTAAGTTATGATAAATATGCATTTGAAAGTTTGTAAGTCACTCAATTAATAATGGGAATCAAGAATTCAGAAAAAATCATCATGATATGATACGGCGCCAAATATTAGGATCTTTCTTTCTCGTCAATGATTACTGACTAAAAATCAGTAACCCTTACTATCTCCCCTTTGTAACTAGAAAACTAACCTTACCACATGTCGTGAACTCGAACTTAACGGTGGGGGAAAGAAAAATTTTCCTCAATCTTAAAAGCGCCGACTGGAAAGGATATTTTAACTTAAAATCGGCCGAGTTCTAAAGGTTAAGTCGATAAACAATATTGTGAGGCAACTCCGCATCCCAGGGTACCTTAAAATTCAAACATTCTTGGAGTAATAGTTTAGGGAGCAGGGGTACTGGACACTTAAGCCCAATTGGTTCAGAAATTTTATGTAGTGCAATAGACAGCATGTTGCATGTTTTCTCTTTGTAACAGGTTAAAAATCTTCTTTTACTTCCCCCTACAGCCAAAAAATCTTTACTTATGTCCCATTTTAAACCTCATGTACAGAAACCTCTTTAAGTTTTTTTATCATTTAATACGTTACTATTGGAATGTTCCTACTCTCGTAGTTCAAATTTAGCTGTGTTTAGTATAAGCTCACATTCAGTAATAAGTTCTGCTAGTTCTTCGGGATTGTTCACACTGGTATCCCAGCTGTTACATAACTGGATTATAAATAGTCGTTCTACCTCGCACCTCCACCAAAATGTCCCGCAGATATTGGAGCAGTTTGAATTGAACACACGATAGAGTTATCTGTATAACGTGGCTTATTATCAGACTAAGAAATGCTACACTTGATATTAAGAAATATCTCTTAACCTTTTGAGAACGGCAGACCGATCTATAGGCCAAAAGGAACATACCCTTAAAAGCCGGCGTTGACTGATGTAGCGGCCAAGCCATGCTTTCCCCTGTAAACAGCTTTCGAATAAGCATGATGCCTATTATAACCCCGGAACATCATCTGCTTGACCGGCTTCTTTTGTATTCAGAAGGGAGGGGGGTAGAGTTTCCTCTTTCACTCTTACCTAAAAATCCCTCTTTTTTCCTTCATACTCAAATTCTCACTAGTGGTGAGTGCATAGTTATTTTTGTAAGTGATTTTGTCATTTTCGATTACTTAATCATTTCATTTTAAATTAATTTGATTTTTTAAAAAAAAAAATGCCTAAACGTAAAAGAAAACTTACCACGGAAGAGATTCAGAACATTTTAGCTGATTTAGAAGACCAAATTTTTGATGATTCTGATTCTGATTGTGAGTTAGAAAATGAGGAAGATGATTTAGATCAATCTTTAAATTTTAGTCCAGAGGTTGAAGATGAGGTTGTCTCCGAAGAACAAAATAAAATAATCTGGAACGACCCACAAATAACCCATAAAGCGACAATTTTACTCTTTACAGGAAATAATGTGATAAAAGGAGCCGCTGTAATGAAATTATTCGATTAATATGTTGAACTTAAGCAATATTTAAAAATTTGGAAATAAATTTTTAATTTCTAGTTCCACTTTACTTTATTATTAAAGAGTTCCACTTTACTTTATTATTCAAATAATAATATATATAAATATTACTAAGAAATATATGTTACATAAAAATTTTATTTCCAAAGTTTATTCAAAAAAGTGTTATAACTTTAAGTGGTGATTTTTTTTTTTTTTTAT
>BMAW01004982.1:0-16610 GCA_019974015.1 Nephila pilipes | reverse complement strand
TGTTATAACTTTAAGTGGTGTTTTTTTTTTTTTTTTATGATTTTTATTTTATTTTTTTCATACTAAAGAATATAATTACATATTTTCATAATGAATGTTTTTTTACTAATACACGTATTGCTATGCATTTTGCAGATTTAAAAATACCTCAGTTCTACATTTTTATTAACTTTTATACCTGTAAAACTACTTAAAATATATTTGTGGAGAATTTGAAGCAATTTTCGCATTCTGTTTTTGATGAAAATTTGTGCGTAATTACACAATGTATTGCTGTACAGAAGCGTATTTTTATTGTTATCTTAAGTTATGCTTATTGAAAAACAGTTTTTAAGAATTTTATATCGAAACATCAAAAAAAAAAAAAAACACCTTTTTTTTAATCGTGTATAAACAACAAAAAAAGAAAAAATATTTGCAACAAAAAAAAAATTACAGAAATATTTGTTATAGATTTTTAAAACTGTACATTGTAGTCTTTCGAATTTATAAAAGCAAGAAACTAATTCCGACTTTTTTTATTATGACAATTGATGTATAAAAGTTGAGTCTTCGAAACAAAAACTATTAATTCCGATATTTTTCCTTTCAAATTTGTAGGAGACGAATATTACAAATTCTTTAGCATAAGAAAAATTCCCCGATTTATACAAAAACCTTAGAAGCAAGACTAAAATTTTTGCTTAGGTTATATCTTATACTTTAAAAGTTCTACAGTGTTGGATTTCCTGAATTTTCGAAACTTAAAAGAAGTTTTTTTTTAAAAAAAATACAATAAGTTTCTTTTATAATAATAATTACGAAAAAATTTGCAAAATGCTCTAAAATATATTTGAAAAATAAATATAATCAGAATCTAACAGATAGTTACATTGAAATAAAAAAAAAATGTGTTCGTTTTCTTTTTTTTTTCTCGCCTATTTATTCATGAGTCACACTTTTTATGTACGATAGTACAAAATAAAGAATGTTCGGGTGCGCTCTAAGGCACCCGAACGTTTGAAACTCTGAATAGGGAATCAAATGGCTCTTGTAAATGAGCATGAAAAACAAGTTGTAAAAGCTTTCATATAGACAAAGAATGCTTCTCCCTCTTGATTATTGTTGATTCTTTCAGGTTTTGGTCATTATTGATTATCATATGCCTTTTTGGTGTACTAAAACCTAGAAATGCACATCTGCCTTCTTGTAAATCTTCAAGGTTGCTTTCATGTAGCCGGAAAACTATTCTTCCATGGTTCCTCCTCTTATTGCCGTAATAAAGCTTTAAAAAGTGATTTCCTTTTCTGTTACATTGTCGGACATAGGATAAATAGAAACTATGCCGACCAACTTAAAAGAAGGCCTTCTACTTTGCGAACGTTATCGGGAAACTGAAAATAATCGTTCAGAGAACTGATATTGTGTTAGATTTTGAGAGATAATGTAAAAAGGACCCAGTCACTTAGGGGACTGTCCAGGCGAAATGGGGGGGAGGGAAAAAACGATATTTGAAGCTAAAGTTTTCCTTCGTTTTGAAGAAAGTAAAGAAAAATTGTTGTCAGTTTTTTCTAAACCGATTGAGGAGTCTGTGCGTTGAGAAGGAAAGGTTTTTGTAATTATTTTGAATGTTGATCGAAAGAGTTGGCTTCGTAGGAATGTATTGGCTTTGGCCCTGTCATATGCACAAAATCACACACAAAAATCAGTTTATTATCGCACAAAAATCAGAGCAGTAATCTTAAAATTAAAGCAATATTATGCAATTCTTTTGAAATTTTAAATAAAAAGTAAGGATTATCTAAAGGTTAAGAATATAACTTTTTGTACGAAAAGTGAAAAAAAGGTAAGAAGCTCCAGTATGTTGTCATTACTTACAAAAGAAACAATTAAGTACAAATAAGAATCATATATTCCTTTTATATAAACAAAATTACCGAGATACGTGAAGCTCCTTGGCAACTTAAAAATGTTTGCAGTCATAATATTTTGTCTTCGATATCAGCTTATTGTTTGCGTTTCACTAGAAGTATTCTAAAAATTCAAAGCATTTCCTCTTTTTTACTAATAAAAACATTTATTACTATTGGAAAAAATATATTTTTAAATTTCTTATGTGCATTTAAAGAATTTATTTTTAGGAACACGTAGGTAAACTGATAAATTAGTAATATTTCATTTACAAGTAACATAAGGGACAAATTAATAAAACGGACAAACAAATAACGAGAACCATAGCCGAGCTAGAGAGTCCACTTCTAATTTCCACACCGCGGCAACGTAAGGATTTTAATTTAATGCGTATCAGCTGTGCTACACGTTGGAACACCTAATCGTCACCTTTTTTTCGATACAACATGTGGACAATACAATGTGGCACTATTTAACAAAGGCCAACATTTATAGCCTTAGGATACTCACATTTTAGAGCATAATGCGAAATACCTTTTTTTTTAATGGTTTTGCTTTTTATTTATCTCATTTATTTGCCATCGTGAATATTTTATCATAATTTTCAGCATATATAAGAAGAATTAGATCAAAGAAAAATAAAGTTTTCATTTTTGAAAAATGCTTGTTAATAAAATTTAGACTTAATCTTAGGATTCATTCAATATTATGAATATTAATGTATCACAATATAATGGATTATGAAACAATAAAAAATGACAACTATACATCAAATCTATCATTCCTTCATGGAAGATATATAAGAAAATTCTTAAGAGGGTTTAAATTTTTAAGATTTCTCTGGCATGTTCTAAAAGAGAAAAACAATTATAAATTAAGTAATAATAAAGTTTCCAAAAGATAATAGTTGATTTATGATGATATGTCTATTGTTATACAAATGCTGTGAATACTTATAAGAGCTTTTAAACTTACTTCATTATCGATTTGAGAAAGTCTGAATTTTACATTATAACATCAAGAGACAGGATCAGCAATTTTGCTTTTTATTTTATTTTGTATTACTGATTATAATTAGGTGTAATTTATGAAGTTTCAAATTATTTACTTCTTATTTCTAATTTGATTATTTTAAGTTTTAACACCAGGTGTGTATCAAATTCCTGCATTTAAAAGAATTAAAAATAAATTTAAAATAATTTATATCTATTTTAATGAATTTACTTTATATCAAAATATAAATAAATTTTACTTGTATAATATCAATTAAATTTGGTTAGTTTATTGTGTGTACCTTTGTCTACAATGAACTAAGCGTTTCATTTTTTATGCAATGTTTTATATTATCATCATTGTTTTGTGCTATTTCTCACAATGCTCTTAATAATATTGAAAAAGGAAATCCAGGTGAAAAGCAGCTTAAATTGTTAGGAAATAATTTCTTTTTTAAAAAAATAAAATAAATAAATTTCTCAAATTTTCTTGAACTGAAATCGTAATTACTACATTGAGTTCACCAAGAAAATATGTTTCCCTAAGAAAGGGAGATTCGTTGTATTTAGGGACTTTCTAAGCCGCGAACATCCCCATTCACTGCTAACCCTAGCAATTATCTTGCTTCTTTTGTACGCCTATGTATGGTGCCATCAATGAGCGATAAAAAGGGGGAAGTAAACATCGCCTAAAGCGCCGTCTTTAAGGGCCTTTTCCTCTCAAAACCCGCCGTCTTCAAAAGGTTAATCATGTGTCGTCAAGGAGACGTAATTGAATTTCCTGCAATTTGTTATTTTTTGAGGCAACATAAAAGATGAAGGTTTTTTTCTGCCACTATTAGCGAACTTTGACGATCTGTAAATGTGAATATCTACAGTCATTCTAACTGTAACACAGAATAAGCTGAAAGAAGCATAATGTGTGTTTTGTTACCGAATTTATATCGTTTCTGGTGGGGGTCATTTTGAACATTTATAAATTTATAAGGTTTCTAGAACATTTATAAATGCATCAGAAACTTTCAATATAGAGGTATTTTTAGTTTAATTTATCTAAAACCGTTGTAACTTCATTAGTTTTGCAATTTTCAATAGTAATATTCTTTTCTATTCACTTATTAATTGTTTATTAATATCAAACTTAGAAGCAACATGTGTGTGTGGGAAAGTAAGAACTACTAGTGACGGACCTCGTAATTTTGATCCTCGATGAAGTAAGGAGGATGCTTTTTTAGTTGGCCCATTCTTTGGTAAATACCCTTACATTTATGGATACAGCTTAAAATCTCTTACAAAATTTTAACAATTTTAATTTACGTTCTTGATTTTAAAGATTTTTAAAATGACTGTTCGTAATAACTAACTAACGTTTTCTAAATCTTTTATCATTGAGTAGGAACTAATTTGTAGGCATGCAAACGAATAAACATGAATATAATGTTTCCATCAGTCGGATTGTGCAATCCATTATCTGAACACTTCGTAACTCTGTGAGCATTTAACATATTCTGCTGCAAAAGCAGATAGGCTCGGTGCTATAATTGGCAGAAGGAAAAGGGCGATAGATGTCTTCGATTTGCAGTGGGAGATGACTCACCTGAACTCATGACGGTTGAAACTTTTCTATGTCGGCACTGTCCTTCATTCATTACACAGCTAGACCAATGGGAAAATACTTTTGCTGATGTGCTTCCTCTATCAGACGAGCCACATTTAACAGTAATCAAAGTAGTTAACACAGGTGTCACAAGACTATGGTGACTCTTGTTGCTCACTATGGAATCTCATGAACCCCACCCGAATATATTGATATGGCAGTTTCTATTTAAATCTATAAATTGAGTTTCATATAAAATACCTTATATTAGATAGTTAGTTAGCAAAGAAGTGAGTGGGGATTTAAAAAGAAATCTGTAATTAAGTCAAATTCTTCCGTCTTAATATGGATCAATCACATTAATATCTGTGTTATTTCTTATTATTGAAACTAATTGTGAATAACCCAGTTTTTATTTTATCATAGACAAAAGAACTAAAGAAGACAATTGTTTCATTTAGATTGCACTACCTACTTAATAAATAACAGTATTCTTGAATCGAAGACATACTGTATCTTTATCAGTTTTATTAGCCAAATTTTTAAAAAAAATAATATCAATATACAATTACCGTATTTTCTGATACATAACACTCTTCTATAAAGGAGATGCACCAGAGGAAATAAATATAATTTTCTTATTACAACCGAAACATTGAAGTGTGTTTAAAAAAGTTCTTACTTGGTTACACTACTTACATACATTTAGTTCAAAGTCATTTCTAGCTCTTTCGTTGTCACTGACTGTAGTTTTATATTTTATTCTTTTCTTAAACGTACTTATATTCATCTAGAATTACAGAAATTGAAACGAATATATAGTTCCATAAATGTGTCAAGTAAACGAGTGTGTTTTAATGATGATGATGATATTAAAGTAGATTCCTCTTTCTCTTACGATGCTGTTCCTCTACATTATTTCTATATAGGTCAAGACATCTATGATGCAGTGACGTATTTTGCTACCACAGTACAAATTAATTCGCATGAATATAGAACATATGAGAATAATCTTCCTTTTCCACCTAAAAGAGGCATGTGTATGTCACCTGTGCTCTGGCAATCACTTGCCAAACGCATCGAGTAAATCAATGTACCCTCCTCTCCTGAACAGACCCTCATTGTGAAAGAAGCTTTGGTGATTTCAGCAGTTCTCATCCGAAACGTTCCGCTTACTATCTGCCAATGCTATTTGAACCAAAAGAACCATCCAAAGAAGTTTTTCCCAAGAACTTATGTTCTGAACAAAAGTAACTGGCGTGAATTAGAATGAAACCACTAGAAAATTACAGAAAGTGATCTGTCAATTGTATGTTTCGAAATTTGTTGTTGGGCGATGCTTCGAAAATTACATCGAGGGCTAAGGTGAATAAGGACTTTTCAGAAATTGTATCGGTGTTAGCAACTTCATTAATGGATTTTGTGTGGGTATTTATCTGGGAAATTCTATTGCGGATGTGTTCGAATGTTGCGGGTGTGTCCAAGAATATGCAAATCAACTTTTGGACATGATTGTCCAAATTATGTGCGTCGTTGTAATCTTTCTCTTTCTTAATTGAGCTTCGAACAATTGGCTGCAATTTTTTTATGGAAATAATCTCAATTGTCAAATTATGTAAATAAATATTTCTTAGAAAAACTAAATACGTCTGTTATGGTTGAAACTGCAAAGCAAATGTATATTGCTTCGGATCAAAATCTTTAAATAAATAAATTTGCTTGTTTTAAACAATATTTTTGTATATTTTGTTATTCAACTGTATATCTAATTGATATGAAGTAAAGTTTAGAGTTACAATAAAATATTTAATTTTTTTTTATTTTAAATGTTGATAAAAAGCATTATTTCTATTTTTTAAAATAAAATAAGAAGCATTTTTAATATTAGAAAATAAATTTTTAAAATAACATTTTTATCATTATGTATAACTTTTTTTGAGTTGAAAAATAAAATATTAAAAAAAATTTAATGCTAGAAAATTAATGGAAATTTTTTCTTTTAATTTCAAAAATAAAATTTTTGAAATATTACTTTTAAAATGAAATGTTAAGCAATTTTAATGTTACAAAATAGATTTTTAAAAACCAAATATCTCTTCTTAATGTTAGAAATATAAAAAAAAAAATTAAATATAACTTTTAAAATAAAGTGTTTGAAAATAAATTTTCTTAAAACATAATATTTTTTCTTAATGTTAGAAAAAAAAACTAAGTATAACTTTTTTATTTTTATATTAGAAAATAAAATATATATGAAACTTAACAGTTTTATTACTAGAATGTAATATATTAAATTTAACGTTTTATTTATAATTAAATAAGGTATTATATCATAATATTTTTAAGTAGAAAATATATTGTTAATATTATAGAAAATTTTAAACATAACATGTTTAATGTTAGACAAATAAAGAACAATTAAATATAATTTTAAAAAATAGCTATAAATATTAAAAAAGTTTTCAAAAATACAATTTGGACAGATTCAATAATAGATATAAATAGTTTTTACTTAACAACTGAAAAGAAATCCCATCTGTAATTTTATAACCAGACAATAATGTACTTTGAATAGTGCAAAAACCATCTTTACATACAAGGTGAAAGCGTATTACTTGCTCATTTGATAGTGCTGTTAGAGTAAGTTTCTTAATAATATGCTAATTTTATCAATATTACTAAACATGAATTGTTGAAACATGGATTGTAGAAACATGAATTGTTGTCTTTTAAAATTACGTGTTTTGGTTCAATAATTATTTTCTTTAGTTAAATCCTAATAAATATTTAAAAAATTAAAATTTAATCAATATTACTAAACAAAAGATTAATCATCATATTTTGTGTTACACATAATTAAAATATTAAATTGCAAGTTGTTTACAAACTTTCTAGCTTCGGTCAACAAAACCAAACGTCTAAGTATCTGAATAACTGGGTAAACGGTTAAAGACTAAAGAAAAACAGCCCCTTCAGCCAAGTTGAGTCCAAGAACTGGAGAAGTTGAGCCCTCTTCTCTACAACTTAGCTTGAATCCTTTGAATGGACTCTCAAGGGTGTATTTCCACTTCAACTTAAGTTCACCCGTCATTAAGAAAAATTTTGTCTCTAGCCATCTCAGACATTTGGCACTGGAGATCATTAACAGCATCCCCAACGATGCAATCAAAATTTATACTGATGGTAGTAGAATATCTAACCAGGCCGGTAGTGGTATCTATATCGAAACGCTTCAGAAAAAACTGTCCCTGAAAAATTGCAATCCATATTTCTTCTCAGTTTTCAGAAGTGAACTAATAGCCATTGAAACGGGATTTGAGGCATTCTGTCTAAGAAGAATTACGGCGATCTTTGAATTCTCTCCGATAGCCGAAGTTCACTTCAACACCCATTACAAATGGTTTATTGTTATCAACAAAACCAATGTTTCCATCTTACACAAAAGGAAACATATATCGCTGCACCATGATATTCATTTTCAGTGGATCCCATCTCATGTCGAACCTTATGGCAATGAATTGGCGGTCAAACTCTGAAAGGAGGACTGTAATCTTCCAACTCCCTCTACTTCCGCCCTTACCTATTTGGAATTATACTCGTTAAAAAAATCTCAAACTTTGGTGGAGTGGAGGGCACCTCACACTCATCATTGGTTTGCCTCAGACCTGGACTGGCCCTCGCCCTCAAGTGTGACAGATGCTCCCAGATTGCACTTTCTCGTCTTGCTAGTGGTCACATCAAGTGCCTCTAATTCTCAGCGATCAAGATCTCCATCTGTCCAAGGTGTCAAGATCACCAGGCTTCCCCCGAGCGCATAATGCGTTGCATGGATCTCACAAGCAAAGATATCTACACGGATCCCCTTCTCGTGCTGGACTTTTTGAGAGTCAACGATTTAATTGATCTTGTCTGACTTCATCAAACCCTGGAGGATTAGCAACAACATCAACAACAGGAATTTTTTAAATAAAAATTGCAACATGTGTTACTATTCTTAAATTTTAAAAACAATGAATACGAAATGAATGTGGGTTTTTAAAATGAATGAAATATAAAAAAAAATTGATATTATGTGACATATATTTATAAATGGAAACAATTTTATTTTTAATATTTGTGCAATGTTTATGAAATAATGACAATAATGTTTCATTTTGATATGTGTGATAAATATTTTAAAATAGTTGTTATAGAAATATTTTGAGATTTACATACTTTTTAAATCAAATGAAACATATACTTTTATTATTATTATTAAATGAGAAATGATAAATATTATGTTTTGATAGGAATATTTAATATGTGTTTTATTTTGAAATAAAAACATATTTTTAAGCAGTATAATTTTGTATGGTAATCTAAATTTGAAAGAATGTCTTATAATATAATGAATAAATATCTGGTTTAGACTTTTTCTCATCTACGTTTTTAAGCAAAAGATGATAAATTAAAAAATGGATAAAAAATTAGGTAATTTATTAAAATTAAACTAGAAACTAAGTGTAACAAGGTTTCGACGCAATAAACCACAATTTTTCAATTATTATGGAACGGTCATAGGAAGATTAAAATGCAGACATGTTTATATAATAATTGAATTTTACTTTTCTTTATTCTCCAGTGTGTTTTCTGCATTATGTTTTGCCATCAAACATTATATTTGAGATTCAATACATGTAAACCATTCTAACACAATAATTTAAATTTTCATACATTTGAGTATTGCATATGAAAATTTGATTTGAACGAAAATTTGTTTTGCAAGTATAATTTGAAATATTGTGTTATAAATGTAAAATTCTATGGTAACACTTTGTTGATTTTATTCTAACTTATAATTTTAGAAATTTTCTTGTACATAATTTTGATTATTTTTGCATTATCTAAATCTTTAGTTAAGCAAAATGCCTCACACACATTTGTTATTTACTTACATGTTTCATGTTCAAGAAATAATGGAATATTAAGCTCAATGCCACATTACAGCAAAACTATTGAAAAAAGCATTAGGCCTACAAAACAATATTGATTAATCTCATTTTTCTGTAAACATATTGTAAATTTTGATGCACTGTTGTGGACTTAATACTTTTGCTGCAACTATTACTCTTAAACAAAGTAATATTTCACTCTCTCAGTTTATCTATTTGTAGAGCAGATCATACTGGAATGGTGTCTGTCCAGTAGTCCAGTTTTAATGAGGAGGTAATTGTGATGTCCTACCTAAGCAGTTTATTTTCTTAACTTTAACAATAATCTATTGTAGTATTCCTCTTAAATTAATCTTCCAACCAACGCTTCATTTTGCAATTGTAGCAGTCTCCTTTAAAATAAGAGAAACCGTCAGGGTGGTCAAACATCCAGAGCCTCAGGCGTAAAAAGCTGATGCAATCTGTGCCGTTCTCCCTTTTTAAAACGTTTTTCTGAATTTCACTTGGTGTGTGTGTGTGTGTGTGAGTGTGTGTGTGTGTCATCAAATTTTCGATCGTTAAATTAACCAACTTCCCATCAAGCTAGAACTCTGAAACCTTCGGAATCGTTCTCACTCGCCTAACAATGCGATATTTAGACATTTGCGACCAGTTTTAGATAGTATTTTCTTCAATAATGCAGTTTATCCCAACCACTTGGCGCGATTTCAAAAATTGGCACCAAACTTGTCGATTTTTTTGTTTGGCTGAACTTTAAGTCCGTAAAACGGACCAGGGTAGCCACATTTGGCAAAATACTGCCAAATAATTCTTGTCGCCAAGAGTGATTGGGATAAACTGCATTCCAACCATTTAATTTACCGGATGAATTAATTAATTTTAGTTACTTTTAACGTTTTTATGTATTTCACTTGGTGTGTGTTTCTCTCTCTCTCTCTCTCTCTGTGTGTGTATCAGTGCGTCATCAAATTTTCTATCGTTAAATTAACCAACTTCCCATCAAGCTAGAGCTCTGAAATTTCGGGAACCGTTCTTACTTGCCTAACAATGCAATATTTAGATATTTGCGACCAGTTTTAATTAATATTTCAATAATTTTTCTTAATAAACTTTGCCACTATATAAAAACGTTGGTTTTTATCTCGAATTATTATTCTCTACTCGATTTCTCTCAGCTTCTATCGCCGCTTGTTATGCTCTTATGTATGTCTACTCTTATTGTATGACAGCAGAAAATGCAGCATTTGGGGTTATATATATATATATATATATATATATATATATATATATATATATAAGAAAGGAAATAGATCACATAAGTCTCAAAAAATTAATTAGAAAACGAAAAATATTTGAAACCTAATACATTTAATTAATTCTTTGTATACATTCTGAGAATAATAGAAAATATTGTCAGTTAGAAAATTGAAACAATAACTGCTGATATTTACTAAAATTGATTTTTGGTTTGATAGTAATTCCCACAAGATAGATTTGTATTTTAAAAATACATTTTCCTATTGAGTTTCTGAAAATGTTATCCTTTAATACTTGTTCTTTTGAATTTTATGTTAAATATTCTTGATTTTAGTGACATTCTGAAATAAATCTCATTTTTTTTGAATGAATCTGAAAACATTTATCTTGGAAAAATAATTTTTAAAAGTGTTTCTGTGTTTATTTAAAGCTAGCCGTCTAATGCATTGTTACAAATTTGTTCCAAGAAACTAATAGCAACAATACCTGATGTGCATTTCAGCCGGTGCCAAATTATACATAGCCATCACATGAGTTCACAGAGTCTGATCGCCGCAAATGATGCACTGTGGTCTTGGTGCCGTTTCGTCACCACACCACGAGAATCCATATTTAATGTAGTCTTCGTCGTACTTTCTTTTCACTACCTTCTTTAGGTTTTTTGTAACACTTGTGCTGGGTTCTTCATCATCTGTACGTGAAGACGAATCTTTCCGACGTAAAAATTTATCCATATTTAACCTTTACGAATCGGCTGAAATTGAGAGAAAATTTCCTTTCCGTACGGCTGCTTATTCAACTTAGGAGACAATTTCTTACCACCACTTGAATGTTCAGTATGCTCCATGAGTCATTGTTAAGGTATTAATTTTACAATGGGGTGAGGGGAAGGGTTGCAGATTCTTAGACAGGAATCAAAACAGTGTTAGACGGGATCCTACATTTGGCTACATATGTCATGATAATTTTTTCTAAATTCTCCTTTCCATCTTTTAATTGAATGGGGTTTACAAGCTTTACGCTTTGAAATACTTATTTAGTTTTTATGAGTATTGTTCATTTTGCAAAATTTATTTTTTTAAAAAGAAAATTCTAAAATTCAAAGAGATATTTTACTAGAGTTTGAACAACAGAATTTCAGGTAAAAGAGAGAAAAAGTTATATAATTGTCATATTTAATAATAATCATATATGAGAAAAGGGTTTTTTCTATTTCTTTCATTCGTAATTTTATCTAAATCTCCACAAATAATTGCAAAATGTTTTCTTGCTCCTTAAAATTATTTAGTATTTAAGAATAATTAATTAATATAATTATAAAGAAATTTATGATAACTATGAAAGTCTAGTAAATAAATTTCTTAAATTAAAAGTTTCTGTACTCACATAGATAACATGCCCCGAAAGTACAGCAAACAAAGGCAAAACTTTGAACTAATTTCTTATAAATTCGAATAAAAATAATTTATAATATTTTTTGCTGTGATAAAAATATTTTTCTGAATTTTATTCTTAAGAAAAAAACATGAATTTATATTTTAATTTTAGAAGAATTTTTGCCCCGAAGCTTAACTGAAATCTTAAATTTAAAAAAAAAAAAAGAAAAATTTGTTATAAGCATTGCTTTTTTTAAATATGTAAAAAAATAAGTTCTTATTTTAAAAATTTTTGGCTCTTAAAAGAGGCCCTTTTTTTTTGTTTGTTTGTTCTCCATTTAACTTCCCTAACCATTGAAATTCCATCGGTTCAATTTATTATTTTTATTCTTATCTTTTCTTTTCAGTTATTTCTGTGTTGTGTCATTTTTAAATAAACTGTGTGATATTCTTCAAAAACAGTTCTGGTCAGTGTAAATTATAGTGAATGCCTTACAAATTATAGTGGTTCTTCTTTGTAAATTCTTTTTAGCACAACATACGCATCGTCTTTTTTTCTTTTCATCAATTGACCAATGAGAAAATTTTGTATTCTTTGTTTTCAATTTTTGAGTCACTGAAGGCTCTGTAATTTCATGAGTTATATTTCCTATCAAAGATGTTATTAAATTCATTCTAAATTCTTTTAAACTGAAATTTGACGAAGTTCGATTTGACTTAAATATCAGAAACGCATTTAAAACAGCAATATTAATGCTGGCACTTATAATTGCTGGTATGAACTTTTAACCCGACTTTTCCCAAAAATGGTAATACATTTTACGTTTCCGATCCATTGACCTCTTTCCATGAAAATAAGCTCTTTCTGCTTTCTCAACAAAATTTCATGATGTATCCAAATCAACCACATTATCTCCCAAAATGTTATTTTCTAATTTTTCGCATTCTGAATCACTATCATCAAAATTTTCTTCATCTAAATTCTTCATAACAATTTCAATCTCCATTTGCGTGAGATATTTCTGAGGCATTCTTAAAAATTTAAGAAACAAACATGAGAAAAGAAAAATTCTTCTATAATGGACAGCGTAAAATTATCGAATGGAGAATATCTTTAGCCTTGTAAGTTGTTGTTCCGAAACATCGCCAACCATTTGAAATGCTCACGCAAATGATAATATTGGCGAAAAAGTTCCCCACCCAATTACGGACAAAGCGACACCGAGTGACAAAGGCATCGGAGAACTTCTTCTGAGAAAGGGGGGGGAGGAATATTCTCTCAATCGCATGGTACAGCATATGTACCGCCGAAGGGAAACGGTTAAAGTGGTATAAAACTTAAAATTTTTTTATACGAAGAACGTTAACCAAACATAATTCAGTAAGATAATTAATAATAATTATCGTTAGTGGTAGGAAAGTGTTTATTTAACTTTGTGTTGTAAAATAGTGACAACAATGACATACGAGTGAACGTGATGTACCACGCGCAAATGCAAATAACACTTGCGCATGAGTCTTCAACGACGCGCATAACGGTCATTTTGCTTTATCTATGATTAATTTGGTGGGCCTTGATGTTTACACAACACACTGTGCAGTTTTCAGCTGTTCTCACCAGGGGACCATTGAATAATTATTTACTTATAATAATTATTCTATAGTATATTTAGAAAAATAGACATTATTATGAAAAAAAATTGTCATTGTGTATTAAATACATGATGAAAAATTGTAAAATGTCAAATGTATTTGACCGCGGCACACCTGTATCTGGCTCATGACACACCAGTGTGCCGCGGCACACCGGTTACGGAGCACTGCCCTAAAATATTATATGTATGTTTCATATTTATTTGTAATACATACACACACATATATATATATACATATTATATATAAAATAATTATACACACACACACAAATATATATACATATTATATATAAAATAATTATACACACTCATATACATATAATTTCACTTGAATATAGTTTAATTTTCTAATTTTTCTTATTCTCTAACTATAACAGCAAAGAATTCATTTTTATTTTCAGATTCCATTAAAATTTAGTTTTAATTCTTGCAATCACGCGCTCTTAAAATCTGCGCAAACAGAATTAATGCGTCTCAAAGACGCTGCCATTATCGATTCTGGACTCCCTGCTTACGGTTCAAATACATAGAAGTCCTTCCATCCAATACCACGTGATTTGAAGAAATTCTTGTATGCAAGTTCGAAGCAAGGAAAATTATTGTCTCTTTCCCTTTAGCCCCAATACTGAAACGACGTTTCTGGTATCTTAAAACTATCAGGATGTAAATATCATCTCTTCCGCTATAACTGCAAAGGATGATACAACGCCTCTGCTCTCTTCAATTGTATATTATATAATATACAGAATTGAATGGACGTAGCTTGCCAGGGTCCATTGCCATCACCATGCACAGATGTGCTGATAGAACGAAATCTACACTTGTACCGACCACTACGCCACCTGCTACTTAAGACTGTACACTGACGAGCCAGATTAAAGTGGAGCTTGGATAGATCAGGTTGGAACGATGCTGACTGGGGACGTAAAGCATTGAGCGACGAATCAAACTTCCAACCGTGTCCTTACGATCATTGAAGACGTGTCTGAAAAGGCCCAGGGTAGCGTGCCGATCCTGCTTTTCCTATTGCACTCCACACTGGCCCTCTACTAGGATTTAGGGTCTGGAGTACCATTTCCCTTCAGAGTCGACCCCTTTGGTTGTCATTAGAGCACACTTACAGCACAGCGGTACATCGACGATATTATGAGACCTGTTTTGTTACCATTCCTTCTGCAGTACTCTGGGCTTTTTTCAGCAAGATAATTCCAGACCACATACGGCAAGTGTTGCTATTCACTGTCTTACAGCTTGTCAAACACTTCCTTGACTGGCTAGATCTCTCTCCAATCAAGAATGTCTGAGATCTGATGGGATGGTGACTGCATCTACCAGGGAATGTTAATGACCCAGTCCTATAATTCTAGCAAATCAGGCAAGAAATACCACAGGAGATCATTAGGGAGTTTATCACTTTATGCCAGGTCGCGTTGTAACTTGCATCCAAACTAGAAGTGGCTCAACACCTTATTGAGATATCGTTACTTTGTAACTATGTAATTCTGAAATAAATCATTCAATTTTTCTAAGATTTTAATCATTTTGTATTCTGTACGTACTTTTCCCATTCACCAATTGTTTTCTCCATCGGACAACTCCTGCTTCGTGCGTCGTTTTCTTTGTTATATACATACTAGCAGACACGGTTACGAGTTTTTGTGGCTAAGTTATACGGTGAATTATATTGTAGTACACTATTCAATACTGTCAAATTATTATTTAGGATTAAAGACAAAAACGTTGTAGCTGATGTAATAACCCACGGGCTTGAGATTTGAACCTTATGTCAAAATTTAGAGGCGATGGAGGAAACTTTTCGTGGAGTTAATATTAAGCACAAATCAACTTAAAAGTTTGAACTTTCTATTTTACTCATCTCAGATTCAAGTATTATTTTTAGTTAAAGAGTAATTTACAAAATTCTTAGTTGATAACATATAACAATTTTTAAATGAGGTAGGTAGCGTAGATTATTTATTATTTTTAGTAATTATATTCATCATTTTGAATTATAAAAATATTCAATTTTAAATTAATTCAAAGCTAATCAGTGCACAATCTATTAG
Organism: Nephila pilipes; assembly: GCA_019974015.1. Classification (NCBI taxonomy): domain Eukaryota; kingdom Metazoa; phylum Arthropoda; class Arachnida; order Araneae; family Nephilidae; genus Nephila; species Nephila pilipes. Next base: position 846 of record BMAW01004982.1, on the reverse strand, counting down.
CTTTGAATCCTGTCTCTTGCACACACAAATAGATTTGATGGTTTTCCCACACGAGAGCATGCAACATATAATTGCCCATAAGAAAAACATGGATTTTCCAAGTATAAGACTCAAATAGACTATATGATGAACGTCGTCTTGATTCAGTTATCCACGCTTTATCAAGTTGAGCAAACCCTTTCAATGTATTTGTTCCTATTTGCCCATTAGCTGCATTTAATACATCAAACAAACCTTGAAGCCCTTTATTAAACTGTATGACGGCCAAGTAGTCACTTAATTGTAGAGTTTGCAACTCTCTCAAGAACTTTTTTCGGTATAAATTTCCACAAAATGCTATTAAAACTTTCATATGTATTTTATGATTTCCCATACAAACATTTATTCAGTAAATTCTTGTCGCATAGTTTTATATAATGATGTTTAACGATGTTCTTTATGTTTTTGGGTAATCCTTTTCCAGTATCATTATATTACCAGTATTTCAAAGCCTTGAACCCACACGCTTTTGAATATGTCTTATACATTCAAACTTTGTGACACTATTTTCACCATAAATATTTCTAATCGAATCAAAACCGTTTGAATGACTATCTCCATAAAAATGCACATGTTTTAATTTTCTCATATGAGTTGATCTTTCAAACTTGTGATAGATACCGATGGGTCCATATCACCGGATGATTCCACGTTTCACACACTTATGGGTAATTCTACCTTCAGGAGTTTTTTGACTAAATCTGTACATTTTTATGACTAGAACTTTGCCAATTTCCATGGATATGACACTTACACATCCATTCAGAGACAAATGTCCTCTTTGCTGCCCTGCTCCATCGACTGGCA
>BMAW01004979.1:0-10295 GCA_019974015.1 Nephila pilipes | reverse complement strand
ATAGCAATGGCGAATGAATAGAGATGCTGTGGGATTTGCTTTTTTTTAGAGTTTGAATAAGAGAAAATGCGCTATTCGTCTAATTTTTGGGGGGTTGATAGTTTATTTTCTTAAAAAAAATTGAGTTATTATGAGATATAGTGTTTCGTGGTGCATAAATATTTTTCGAATAATAGCTATAGCTAAATGGTAGTTTACTTTTTGGAAAGTTATTACTGATTCTCTCTTTTTTGACTGGTCTTGGACCATTGCCAATAGTCCGAAGTGTAGATCTTGGATAACATAAATCTAGAGTTATCCGATTTATTTTTCAAGTGAATAGCACTAAGCTTACTAGGTAACTAGTCTTGCTTTCAATCCTTTTTTTTATGTAAACACTAGCCTTTTCTATTCCTTTCTAAAAGAGATATGGGATTTTATTCTTAACATTTAAAGCATTCTTAACATTTCGTAAATGTAGTGTTAATCGAATGGAACTTCAACTATAGTCCTCAAATCTATGCTATTTTATTCATTTCAATGCAAACAAGTAATATAAAAAAATTAAAGTCAATTCCTACTTAGGTCAACAAAGAAAACTTTTATTTTAGTTATTTTTTATTAAATAATTACAATTAACATAAATATGTATATACATATGACAGAATCACAATATTAAGTAGGAAAAGAAATTTTTTAAGCGATCCACACGCTTTGTCACTGACGGTATTTATTCCTAAATTTATATCCCGCTAAATACCTTACATAAGAAAAAATTTTTTTACCCGTACAAATCTAAAATTAATTATTTGAAAATCAAATAAAAAAAAATTATGCTTCGACGAGATTCGATCCGAAGGAATGAAGATTCTACGCCGACCCTCTACCAACTTTGCCACTGCAAGACAAATGACATGGTAGAAGCATTGACTTGTTTCTTAATTCATCCGGTAAATTAAATGGTTGGAATGTAATTTAGCCCAATCACCCCTGGCGACAGGAATTATTTGGTGGTATTTTGCCAAATGTGGCTAACCTTGGTCGGTTTCTCTGACTTAACGTTCAGCCAAATAAAATTGCCAAGTTTAGTAATTTTTGAAATCACGCCATGTGGTTGGGCTAAACTGCATTTTCACCAATTAATTTAATTCATGAATTAATATTTGAAAAACTGTATTAACATCAAGTGTCATTCACTACAAGTTTAAAAAAAATGTATTTGAACTTGAGTTGATGAATAAAAAGTATTTTATAAACGATTGTAAATTTGAATAAGATATATAAATATATATAGGGAGGTGTGAACTAATAATAGGAATTTTAAAAAAGTGCACCCGAAAGAGCTAAATATAATAGAGGTTACTGCAAAATTACATTTTTGCCCCGATTTTATAAAAAAAAAGTATTTTTACCCCTATTTATAATAATTCGTTTGTGGGTTTTCCGGTCTTTAAAAAATATTCTACAATATTTTCAAAAATTAAGGAGTAAATGTAATTCCACTCAAGAGACATTCATTATTATTATTATTATTATTATTATTATTCTGCTCTTTGGGATGCACTTTTTTACGTTAAAATAGTATAGATTTGAGGATGGTAGCAGTAGTTCCATAGAATTAACACTACATTCAAGAAATCAAAATGGCCGGTAGACAGGACACTTAATGTAGTGGTTATATACCAAACTATTTTGCAAAAGAATCTATCGAAATTTTAGCAATGTCCAAGTATAACGAAATCAACATCGGAGCTGATATAACATTGTATTTAAATTTCTGGGTAATTTCACGGAAGGACAATTTAATTCAATGCGCATCAAATCCTATTACTGCACTCCATGATCTGCATTCAAGCTAAATCTTGAGCTTATAATCCACCAATCACTCAGTTGTTATTTTTACCATGTATCCCGAAAGAAAAGAATTTCGATTCATCGTTTGGTAAAAAGTTGTATCCAGTTGAAAGTAGCCATTTTCGTGGCTTAAACACTCGAATAGTGCGCAGGTACCAAAAAATACTCCACTTTATCATTCTATTATTAGTAATTCAATTGGGTAGGGAATGACTCCAAGTGTCCTTGCATGGGTTTTTATATAAATGGGGCATCATTTGAAAAGGCTTGACCTAAGAAGCAAATATGCCAATATTACTACACGTCTAAAGTAAATTGTTTGTGAGATACAGACAAATGAAAATAAGATATGAAGGAGAAGAATTGCTGCGAAAGAGTTAATTGCTGTAACGAGGAAAGGCGAAGTTAAAAGTTTCACGAATGAATTTATAAACATTAGTATTGAGCAGGTGGAGTCAGGAGGAGGAACTATAAGAATACAGCATATCTAGAAATATGATATGATGTGGTATAGAAGGAATACTGGAAGGCAAATAAATATAGGGATGTAAAAAGGTAAGGAAATAAGGAATATTGCATATGAGAAAGGAAATGCGCACAAACATAAATAGTTGAACAGTGATAGTGAATTTTAAAAAAATAAAAAGTGCTACAAAACATTTATGTTTCCGAGTCCACATCACAAAGTTCATAATCCCACAATGTTTGTTTTTATTAATGTACTTTACAAAATAAGTAGGAAAATAGACATAACGGCAAACTATTTCACGTAAGCTGCTGCAACGACCGAAAAAAGTTTGAACTTGAACACAATGTAAGAAAACTTTTGGTGATTTTTTTTACAGACGACACAATCGGGAATATTGCTTAAAAGGGAAAATAAATCTGAGGATATATGATTTCCGGCATAAAATTCCATAGAGTATCTTCACCGCACTCAATTTTTTCTAAGCACTGAAAGAAGAAGCAAAAAAATATAAATTAAAAACACTAAAATACAAAAAATAATAAAGATATTGTTATCAGCATATCTTAGTGTCATTCAAGTTTATCAAAAAGTAAAGACAGTTCATAAGTATTAGATATCACTATTAAATTAGTCAATCTTTGTAAATAATCTAAATTTCAAATCAACATCTCAGATCAGTATATAGAATTGTAAGACGTATGGTGTGTGGCTGTTTTAAGTCAAATAAAAGTTTATCAAAAATATATTTATTTTTCTCTTTTAAAACTTTACAACTTTAATATTCCTCCAGCAAGCCGAACCGCGTCCGAGTGTTAACGAGTAGTATATCAGCGGAGAAGAAAGAGAACTGAAACTGACATCTCGGATTTCACGGACGTACAAGAGCGCTTCTGATGACGTCACACACGAGGCGAGGATCAACTTGCTCTAGTAACATAATTAACATATATTATGCTTTGCAAATGAATTATGATTGCCACCACGAAGTTTGTTGAAGACGGACTTTATTATTTTGATCCAGGAGCAAGCGACACCTGTGAACTGGTACCTTGAAATTGTAATTTTGATCAACTTAGATGGATTATACTTGAAGCGACATCTCATTTCCTGAATTTCAAATTCATGTGGAAATTTTCAGGTTCTGTTAAATTAGTGGGAGTAGTTTTCCCTATTGTTTTTGTCCGGAAGCTTGATTGAAAAGTAACGCCTCCATTGTCTTGAATTTTTTGTTTGTAACTCGATTTTCAAAATTATTATTGTACATAAGAACTACATGCGTCTTCTTTGAATGAGTTCCTTTTCTTCGTTTCCAGATGTCTCTGATATGCTGAGAACTGAAGAGAATGTTGACCCCATGAAATGAGGCTGAAGCAGTATCAGTGCACCTGTTTTTGAACCTTCGTCTTTCTTTTGCTCTGGCGACAAAGTAAAAGCCTGGCATTAAGGCTTAGTGTAGACAACAACCAGCAGAATTCTCCTTCAGGTTTGTCCGACTCACGCGTTGGCACGAGAGCGTGGAAAGGAATGGAAACTATGTCAAAAATTGATAAGGGCATCACATAGAATATACTTGTAGCTTTCAGAAATAACAAGAATTATGAAATCGAGTAAGAATAAAGAAGTCGTAAACACGCAGGTATTTTGTTTTTGTTTGGATCATACTTCGGAGCAGGGCTGGCCAAACAGTGGAGCATTGAATGATTATAAGTGTCGTTTCAGATAAATTTGGTAAAGAGAAAAAATGTTAGTTAAACCTTAAAAACAATTCTGAAAATGGAATATCCTTCAATTTTTACAAGGAAAATATTGCGTGATACTTTTGTGAATCAATTATATCAATTTGATTGATTTATTGTTTGATTTGACAATAATTGTTTGTTAACGTCTCACTAAAAAGCAACACGAAGGCTATTGGCGATGGACCTCGATCAAGTGACGAGGACGACACTTGAGCTGTTACATCCCTCTCCAAACTTCCACACCCTGTCAATGAGAATACATGGGACCTCTTCCCGATTAAACGAGAATCAGCCTTTTAACAGCCGGGGCTTAAATGGCATCAGAGCTTGAAACGACTCGACGAAAACAACGGCGACCACGAGTCTAAGACCATTACCGCTGCGCTACCACTTCATTATACCAGGGTAAATTAATTGATTGAACTCTGCATGATTAAACTATTCATTTTCCTCCCTTAAGCGAATTAGATCTTATATCCTGATCTTTATTTACCAACCCCTAACCATGATTAGTTAGTTTAATTTTTGTTTACGTCACATTAGAAGCAACACGAGGGCTATTGACGACGGATCTCGTATCCCCCTTGGCTGTAACCCCCCTCTCCTGACTTCCATACCACGCCAACGGGAGGACGTTGGCTCCCAATAGATTTCTTGTGCATCAGCCCCGGCAACACGATGGGTCTTTATAGGCCAAGGCTCGAACCAGCGACTGAACGAAAACCGCCAGCCAGGAATCCGAAGCCATGACCACTAGGCTACCGCGGCCACCCCCCTAACCATGAACATAAGACGGTATAAAGAGTGTTCGAGTCATATGGTGCATCCAAAATCGTCTGTCGAAAAATTGGCGCATGATATGCATATGATAGGCTATCCCTGATTTAGAGCAATCAAGTTTTTAACCTAGACTAGTAAACCTTCTAGTACAGTAACTTTCAACTCCAGCCTAAACTTTTGCAAATTTTAAACTCTTTAGCATTGAGTAACAATTTTTTAGGAAAAGCAACCGCTAGTCCAAGAGGTCTTTCATCCCTTTTACTTCATTATTTTTGTAATATGAAGAAGAATGGTCATAGTACTGAACTTTGTGGTTTAAGGCCAGCCGCGTGTTTGAGTTATAATCCCTCAAAAAATCCATCGAGCGCTATAATGATGAGAGCTTTTCATGTTAATTAAATGAAGCCTCAAAGTGCTTATGTGCTGTGGTATGGAGGAAACTTATTGGTATCGTCCTCGCCAAATGAAATGGTTATCGATGAGGTCAGTCGTCAATAGCCAGCAGCTGTAATATGACGGTAATTAAGATGTTATATTTTATCTTTGTGACGATATCCTATTACCCGTCTCTCATCTTAATTATTACGCTAATCACAAGATATAAAGTTCAACTTTTCAAGCACAGATAAAATAATTAAAATGATCAATTTCCCCCAAAATATGGTTTTTAATGGTCCTCTAACAAAGGAAGATGCTCTCAAACAGTTTGATATTTCTGTCCGTGAGTACTAACAACTTCTATAATCAATCAAAGAACATGCTCACAGGATTACGATGCGAGTACATCCTTCAAATATTCAATTGGTCTGACAGCGTTGTGTTCCAATCTCATGAAATTAACTTTACACGCCATACTTCCGCACACATCACACTAACAATCTTGTTATTTCTCTAACCATAATTATTTCAAATCAATTCCCTGTCACTTTTATATGACTCGTTCATATCTATCCACTCCCCTTCTTAAGTTCCTTATTTTCCACCGCATTTCATTTGATTGGGAAGAAGCCGGGAACTTACATATAAAATCAGAAAAAAAAAAAAAAAAAAAAAAAAAAAAACTTAAAAAAAGGGAAGTAACGCCAAAAAAAAATGAAAAATTTTATAAAATATAATAAAAAAAATAAAAAAAAAAAAAAAAAAAAAAAAAACCACATGTTAATCAGAGGGAAGTATCGCGAATAATCCATGCTATATTTTATTCAATTTCATGTCATATATTACTAAGAGCTCGAGAATAGAATGATATGAAATAAAGCGATATATTTACTTGACAACGCTCACTATCCGAAACATATTCTTAATCACGATATGAAAGGGTCTTCATCGACAGTAGCTATGTATTCCTGATAATTTCATATGAATTTCGGCACAACTTCACATATGCATCCAAAAGGGGGGGGGGAAATTGTTTAATTAAAACTGGCTTTGCTAATTTCACAACATGTGCTAACGGTTTTTTCTTGTTAAGTTTTCAAAAAAGTAGAATTATTCAAAAGGAATGTTAGTTAGAGTAAAGTAAGCGTACTTCCAAACCCCAGGCTCTATAGATGTAATTACAAACAAGAAAAGAAAATATCTTCAAAATTCCTAGTACAATATCATTTTCACAAGCGAAACATTTTTAGTACAAAAACGTTGGCAATGCTAACAACAAAAGAATAAAAACAAACGATTTTTTCATAAAAATCAATTACTAAATGAAACATCAAAACAAGAGCAAACGATAAATTATTAAAGTAGACAATGTATTCCATTCAGATATTAAAATGAAAGCAGACGATAAGACATGAAAGTAAATATATCTTATCAATGTAAATATATCTTAATAAATTTAAATGCAATTATTATAATCATAATGTATTTATTATAATGTCGATCTTTTGAACCTAATACCATGTGTCTTTTATTTTATGCCTACGCATTTTTGTTGTCCCCATTTTTCAAAACAACGTGTTGGTAAAAGGAACACCTCAGTAGATACAGAAACCCACAAAGAAAACTTTGGCAGTCGTAAACCACAGCTAACATGTGAAACATTGTAAAAGGTCACTGTCTACTTCTGTACAGCAACAAACCACGTGTGTACAGATGGACAACTTTGAAAACTGGGAGTGCTGCCAAGAATGACGAAATGGATGGGCAAGTGATGGGCACCCACCAGAATGGCCTGGAGGGGGGAAGGGAGAGAAGACAAAAGGGCGGCAGTTTGAGACAGTGTCCGTGCTAATTTATCTGAAGCGTTAGGAGGGACAGCTGGGACCAGTGAAGGGTTTTATTTTGAAAAGGAGGCCCGGGCTATTTATCAGATGGGGAGAAGGAACAGTTTGATGTGATGGCCCTGTGACAGTGACGGATAGTGTGCCCGTCTGTCAGGTGGCTCTACATTCCCGCCCACTCAAACTATCACGATCGGGTCTCTTTTCGTTTCCGTTTCTAGGAGGGGTTGCTGGATTTGGCACGGAAGCTGTTTTGGATTGTCTTCTTTTGGGTGGAAGGGTTTTGGTTTTGTTATAGATCTTAATAAATTATTCTTTTTTTGGAGTTCTGTAAAATATTTCGTTTGCAAGAGTTGAAAAAGAAATTTAATGCTTGTGTAACAATTTAAGTTGCTTTGTAACACATTAATAGAAGCTCCTGTCCTATTGAATGTGGTAGGAAATTGATAGTCAGACTGTCCCCTTTCTTTTCTATTCAGTGTTTTCTTTTCTTTTCTTTTCTTTTCTTTTTTTTTTTTTGAAAGATTTGTTTCGAAAAAGAATTTCAAGCTCTTTGTACTCGGAGAATGTGAATTATCTTATTTGCATAACTTAAAAGAATATATAAATGAGAAACAATTGAATGAAGTCTAATTTAGATAGATGTTTGTAGTTTATATGTATTTTAATCCACTGTTCAGTTGTCACGACAGGTGGCGCTGATGGCGCTTCACCTAAATATGTATGTAACGAGAGTGAGTTGTAAGTGCGAAGGGAAAAATATGTAGATCAAATAACGTCTATGTTGAAGGCTATGTCCAAATACTTCTTCAAAATTGAAAATAGAATAAAATAACGCTTTTTTGCACTACTAATTAAACTGAGTTATTCTGAACTGTGTAATCGAAAAATAATACAGTTTATTAAGACTTTAATTCAGTAAAAGAACACGAAACAGTCCCAATAAAATATATGGCTTATACAATATTTGCTTCAAAAGTAAGATTATTATAGTATTATCAGATTGACAAAATTGGATATTGACGTTGTTTTCTTTCCAATTAATATTAATAAGGATGTTAAAGCTTTTTTAAAAAATCTTTTTGTCCAGAGTATTTAAATTTGTTTCAAATTACTGTTAATTTAAATGAACTGGAACGACATTTGGATATTTTTTTAAAAATAGAAGTTAATAAAATGTACAGTAATATATATGACAAGAGGGATAATTTTTCCTTTGAGATTAATAAAGTTCCCATATGAACAAGCTCATTAATCATGAGGTTATTTAGAAACACAACTTATAATCTTATTTTTACGTAATTTTAGACTTGTTACTAAAATACAAGGTATTTACATAATATCGATAACTTGTTTTTTAAAAAAATTGTTCTGCAAGCATATTATTTTTGAAATTTTATAAAGAATAATTTTAAACCCGATAATTATAAACTTTAGTAATTTACTTTTTTGAATTTTTATACATGAATAATTAAAAAAAAAAACTCCCTTCTTCTTAATTTTAATTTTAAATGCTTTTTACAATTTTTCTTGCATTAGTACAACGTCTCTTTGATGGAGGGCATCTCTGTGTACTTTCGGTACAGATTAAGTACCCTGTTCAGAGGGAAGTATGGCTCTATTTTTTTTTTTTATCTGTATGGCGTCTCATGTAAGTTTGGGTTATCTTTTTTAATATTTTGCTTTTTTACTTAGATTATTCTTTTTATTTTTTCATGAGTTATATTGTGCATACATCTCTCTGTTCACATAGGTATTTCTTATTTAATTTTTTCTTTTACATATTGTTATTTTGAATTTATAGAATTACCATTCTCCTAAAAAAAAATTTTTTTCTTCTTCCTGTTTGGAAAAATTTGGTATCAACCAAACATTGTTCAATCAGCATTAAATCTGTTTTAAGCCAAATTCAGTATTTAAAAAATGTCATATTTCATTTTCGTTTCCGTTTTCTTTATGATTATTTTAGTTTTTCAAATTTAGTTTTGTACTATTTAATGAGTGTAGTTTTACCTTTCGGCCATCATTTAGGTTTAGAAAATTCTGTGTTGATTTTGTCTCTTATTTAACAATTTATAATATTTTACTATTTCTCTTGGTTTATGCTTTTAACTATATAAAAATAATATGTGTTTCCTTTCCATTGCACTTTTTCTTTAATCTTTAAAAAAAATTAATGAGCATGATGACTTTTTGTAACAAAATTTTTTTCTTTGCTTTTAATTTTGCGATTCCATACTTTGATCAATTAATTTAATTTTTTCAATGCATATTTGATTTATTATTTTCATTATTTATTTATATTTTTGAATTTTAGTAAGAGAAATTAAAAAGATAATAATTATAAATGTTAGTTTTTATTTTTGCTTTTAAATTGTATTTTACCCTCTTTTCCCTTTCTTTTTTGCTTTAATTTTATCATTTTAAACTTTTTGCAATTTTCTTCCATCACTCTTCCAATTTTCTTTTTACAATTCTCTTTCCCTCTCTTAAGGGCATTGCATTGCACTATATTTCCGATTTAAAGTTTAGTAGTTTTTACTATGCAAAGCGTCTCAAGTAGGTTTATGTAATTTGTTTTAATCTCATTGAATTATTATTTAGATTACTCTTTATCTTTTTCATTGGATACACATTGAATATATCCCTTTGTGTACAAATATATTTTACCTAATTTTTTTCTTTTGTACCTTCCTTTTTTAATTTACAGAATTTCCATTTTTCGTTCATAACATTTTTTTATTGGAATTGTTTGGAACCTATAAAACATTGTTTAACCGGCAAATCTGTCGAAAGCCATATTCAGAATTTGAAGATGGTATATTTCATTTCTTTATGTTTTTTCTTTTCTTTGTTTTTCTCGTTTTGTTTTATACTTCTTCATGAATCGGACTTTTAATTTCTTGCCATTATTTGTAAGTTTTTTCTTAAATTTTTTCAGATATACTAATCTCTTTCTTAAATTTGCTGTATATATTTTTTTTCTTCTTTTTCTTTTGTTCTGTCTTGGCAATTAAAATTATTTATAATTTTTTTTTAAACTTTTTTCTATAATCTTAATATTAATTGTATGTCTTTGTAAATTTACAAAAGTTCTCTTCTGTTTTAATATCTGCCTTCGCTTTAGTTAATTATTTTGAATTATATTTTTATGTTCTTGGATTACTATTTTCATTATAATATATATATATATATAACGATTACTATATATTGATTTATTGTGTTTATATTTATTTTAATAATCATTTCGCATTT
>BMAW01004977.1:283658-297083 GCA_019974015.1 Nephila pilipes | reverse complement strand
TTTATCAGATAATGTGTTATTATGCTAGGTTTAAGAAGGTTAAAATGAATTACTATTTTAATTGTACAGCTTATATATGCTCATATTGCTGCTTAAGAATTTTTCGTTTTCAAGAATACATTCATGAATTAAATTTGAACTATTTTAAGTATTCTGATAATATCCTGTGTATTTTGCTTTGCTAAAATTTTGATATTATATAAAAATAAATTTAGTAATTAAAACGAGGATTTAATAAATTCAGATTCTCATTTAAGAGATTCTTAATATAAATCTATTCTCAATATCCTAGATTGTGCACTTTAATAATTTGAAACATAAATTGTAAAATAAAGTATTAGTTAGTAATATATTATAAAAATATTTTTTTCAAATATTGGAATAATATATTAATATATATGACATCATATATATATATATATATATATGATGAACTAACGATACAAATTTTTAGTCACATTCATGATGGAAAATAAAGTTAATTTTCTGAGTTTAGTCCATTTATTTAACGTTCTATAAGAAGAAATGAATAGTTAATATATCATGATTTTGTGGCAGACGCCAAATAAGTCTTTTCTTATGTGACATTCAAAAAAAATCATAAGAGGGAAAACTTTCTCTGTAAGAACGTTAAATTCAAGATTTATTCAGATAAAGTGGCATTAGATTTAGCAATGACCGTGCTTACTGACTCCAGAACAGAAGGTGATTAAATTTGCACAAGAAGACTAAACATACACAACCAACAATAACAATATTTTTATCAAATGTATTTCAAAAACGTTAAATCAAGGAAAATACAAACTATCAATCTGAACAGCTAATACAAAAAGAAAGCCAGAAATGGAGGAAAGAACCAAATAGCTTCACCGGCGATTCATCTCTTTTTGCCTGCTTTCGTGTACCACTTTAAACAGCAGTAGCAGGAAAACTTGAGTTCAATTCAGCTTCAGCTGACTCTCTTGGCTAGGATGGTCGGCTCGTTATCGCAATGTTAGAGTGACATCAAGCTTAAATGGTGGGCTATCACAAGTCTCCCCGCAGATAATTAGGTATTTTGTCTGTAGAGGAAAAACTAGTAGACTTGTATGGATTAACCTAATCTTTACAAGCTCAAACGTAAGAAGAATCTGAATAAAGCAGATTTGTTAGCACGTGATTAAATAGATTACAATATCAAAAGGAATTGTGTTGGAAATGATTGAACTTTTGGTTATAGTAGTTATAGTAAAAGAAATCGATTAGATCTAATTGAAATATATATATATATATATATATATATATATATATATATATATATAATATATATATATCAATATTAATGGAAATTACGGTATATGTAAGACACATTTCAAACACTTAAACTTTGAAAATAAAATTAATATTTGAAAACAATTTTGTATATTATATTACAAGAAACCAACCTTTATTTTTATTACACAATAAGGCAGGAAACAAACTCAAATAAATACTTAAAGATACTATAATAATTATTTTCGAAAATGTTATCAGTTTGACAAGAGTCCGGGTAACATTTTTCAATCCATTGTTTCGCTTGCACGGTGTTTTTACCCATTAAAAAACAATGTTTTATCAGAACACGAAACTCGGTTTTTTCCATTTTTTAAACAAACTACAAAACGACTTTACTCCAACCTCGATAACTCAGCTGTTTCTGGTCCGATCGACTTAAAATTTTGACACGTTTCAAGCAAAGGTTAGTACTCTAGAAATACCTGGTTACTGGTTTACTACGAGCGCCATCTCTGGGATAGTCTCGGGAGTTATTGATTGATGTGTTATATATATATATATATATATATATATATATATATAATATGGTTACTTATTATTAATTTTTATTCAAAATTGGGTTATTTTGTATTGAATTAATATTCTCGAAATTACCATTTTCATTAAATTTTGCATATTTTAATGTTGCGAAAATTGATTATTCATGTTCTTATAATGTGAAACCAACAAAACTATTCTGTGTCTATGTATGGAATAATAATTGCCTGAACTGCAGTAATATGTTTCGCTTACCACTCTAAGTGTGTGTTCATTAAAAATATATTGTAAAATGAGCTTTCTGGTATATCACTCATATGCCTTTAAATTATTAAAAAGTGAAAATATTTAATGAATAATATGTTAACATTCTCAGTTCTTTGTAAAGCAATAGGCTATTAAATATAATCATTTTACCAAATATATGCTGTTTTTGATGAAAGAGGTATCGAAGTAATTTCGAGAGTACTGAAACGGAACAATTTCTTGGGATTTGCTGTATAAGTGTCATATGATTTTCCAGACATATTGCTAAACTGTCTGGAAAACTGCTAAGCTCCTGAGAGCTAGTTACTGTGTAGCTATTCGAATCACATACGATCTTGTGATTCTATTGTAGTATAATCAAAGATATTTTACCAATGAATTTACTATAAATGTTGGACTGCATTCTAACAGTCGTGAGACATTCTGGGCATAAAACATTTTGAATTAGTCATAATCGCTTCTTCTGAGAAGAAAAGTAATTGTAATTAATTTACGAATAATTAAAGGAATTGCAATACAATTATTTTAGAAAGAACACAAACACATTATTAAACAAATCTAAATGAAATGATTTGTCTGTTGAAGATACTCTAAGGTGTCATACATAACGTACATGAAATTTAAACTAAAAATTCAGGAAATTTCAATTGAATATTAAAAAAAACCGGCTTCTTGGTGCTCACTATCAATATTCACAGAATCTTTGTACCAAATTTTATGCTCACGTGTTTTGCAATTTTTCCACTAGTCCATCAGTAAATTGAACTTTATTTTTGATCTGAGTATTTGCAAATCGAACAATACTTGCACAATAAAGGCAAATTTATTTTAAACTTAAATTTGAAGAAAATCAAGGCACATTTCTAAGAAACCGCCTCCACTCCGTTGTGCATATCATCAGAATTTATAGATTATTTATACCAAATTTTATAGTCCTCCATCAACGCCACCAACAAAAAATAGCGAATTCTTCATTTTATTAATATAGATAAGCCAGGTCTCAGTCACCATCATTTAAGTGTATCACCTATTTAGACAGAAGGAATTAAATACTGAAGAAATCACGGGTTCATAAAAATGTCCTAGCGTTCATAAAACAACAGCAATGATATGTAATTAAAAAGAAATATTCAAAAATTTTATCCTTTACATTTTTTAAAATTCTTTCGATCAATACCCTCTTCTGCAACTACATACGAGTATACATATTACTTCTATCATCTCTCAGGTCTGATATGAACAATGTTTCCTCTGGTAGTAAATTTTATATAATCTTGCTATTATAAGTAAAATCAAGAAATAAAAATATAAATGCGTGGTAGGAGAATACATAACTTGCTTTATAATTACATCTGATTAAATAAAAAAATATTTTTGTAAAAAATATGTTTTCTATAAAATATTAGTTTAATTTTTAAAGAAAAACTTTTACATGAATTCAGATTGACATAATATAACAACATTCTTCATAATTACGTTTTTAAATGGAGTAAAAAACTCTCCTTCATAACATTTATATTATGGAATATTACAAATTAATTATATATCTGTAATAATCGACAGATTACTTTCATGTAACCAAAAGTAAAATCGCTAACAAGCCAAGAATATTAAACGAAGATTTTCTACTTCTGGTGATTATTTGATAAGAATAATACTCAAAACAAAGCATCTGCGAATAAATATAAATGTAATGCCTTCCTCAACTTTACTGGCGCGACAGCCCCGAATAGGACCTCGCCCTTTTCAGAATTCCATTCCATGCCCTCCTATTCTTGATCAAGACTTTCCAATTTACCCCCGTAATAGTTTTCAAGTCTTTTTCCAGGCAGTCAATCCCCCAAGTTTTGGCCTCCCTCTTTTTCGAGTACCAAATGACTTAGCTAAGAAGATCTGTTTTTAGAAGATCGATTGTCATTTACACTTATTAAGCGTCCAGCGCATTTAATTCCAGAATATTGGCAGAATAATCATAACTGGCTCTTTAAATAGTTTGAAAATTTCCTAAATGGTTCTTTTTCTCCAACAATCATCAGATTTAATCCTCTAAATATGCTTCTCAAAATTTCTTTTTCAAGTATAGCAAAAGTTTGTGTATCTTTCTCAATCATTGATCATGTTTCAGTAGTGTATGTTAGAACGAGTTTAATACAGAAATAAAAATATCTGTTTACAGATTTAACTCTGTTGTAAACCTCTATGTATCTTTCACTCAGTGAGTTCATTTCATAATCTATATATTTCAAGTTATTGAAAGGAAATTGTTATGTCCAATGATTTAAAATAAAGGAAAATGCCTTTATTTTTATGAAAAGAAGAGCATCATCAGTTTTATAGAAGAAATGTAAAAATAATGTTATTAATATTTAATGATACTATTTGATTTTTTTATTCTGTATTGAACAAATCATTTCATAATTTTGATTTTAATAAGATTTTAAGGTTTATTAATTTGTGAAATTGTAGAAGGTCGAGTACTTCTAAAAACGATAGATTTACAAAAAGATGCATTAAGAATTAAAAAAAAAAAGTCTTTATTTCTGAAAATTAGCTTGCAGATAGAGGTAAGTCAAAAGGCAACCTCAGTTTCAACTGAATGAAAAGTTCAACAATAGAAACGGTAAATTTTGTTAGTTAGTAATAATCGAAGTATGTGAAATGTATTAATAGAAAAAATATAACCAATGGCTTTTAGAAGCTTTTCCTTTTGGAGAAATTAGGTTACTGTTAAAATCAGTATCATTTTGTAACTTCGTTCAAAACATCATTACATTAACTCAAAACTTTTATTTCACTTTTTGTTCATATAACGAAAAAATATACTTGTATTAGATGGAAGAAATAAAATAGGAAATATGTAAAATATTGGCAGATTTAGCATGTTAATGTAAAATCCAAATAGATTCATCTATAGTGAATAATTACATAATTACGTCCATTATAATCTATTTTAAAGTAATCTCTGCTTTAGTTTCGAAATTTGAAATCGATAAGGCAAAATTACAAAACAAATAGATCCTTATATTAGATTGAATAGATGAACGACATCCTCCATAGTATCATATCTACATCGTTTCGAAAATCAACATTCTTCTGACGAAAACTTAATTCTGTGTCTTGGTTTAATCAATAACACTAATAATTTTGGAATCCTGAATATGTAACTACATGAAACCACAGACACCAATGAAAGGAAATAATAGCATTTACAGGAAAGAGACATAACACTGTGGTTTCTATTGGCGCAGACCAGTCCAATGAAGTGGAAAGGCGTCTCTACCCATTTGCTGGGGCAAATCTGGGTCAATCGTGTAATCCATCAACTGTGCACTTGTCACCTCAGGCAAACAGTAAGAAAACCGCCAAAGGGGTTGGAATAAGGCTTAGATCCATGAGGTCTGGTAAAATTTCATTTACTCTTTTTTTCACACCGCTTTATTCATTTTTTTGGAGAGATCCGTAAAAGAGTCTCATTTTCTTATAGACTATTTTTGAGCCGTTGGAAAAATGGTGGAAAGTTAAAAAAAACATTTTAAATTGTGCAAGAAATGTTACTAACAGTGTGCCATTTTTTGGCATCATTTCATTTCTTAAACTGATGAAAGATAATTTTTTAATTATTGCATGTGTGTAGTAAGTTAAAAAAAAAAAGAAGAAGATATTAGATGTATGTGAATTCTACTTCAAAATAATGACTTGTTTCTTTTACATTTAATTTCCTTTCACTTTGCACATATGAATAGTTCATTTACTTTAAATAGAAGGTGAAATACCATGAAATAGATTTATTCAAATTAAAATGAATCTATTATATAACTAGACTGATTGCATCCTGAATGTATGATATGAATATTTACAATACAATAATACTCAATGTACTGAAAAGTATTGATTAAAAATCAAATGTTTTTTTTTTTATCAAGCACGATGAAAATTTTAAATTATCAACTAAATCTGCTCAAAATATGCACACTATATATGAATATCATCTTGATTTGTAACATCCTGCTTAGACTTCTTTTATTTTTACAGAAATAATCACTCCTCATATTGATAGAAGAGGTCTTCTACTCGGGTCTTGGGCCTATATTCAGTTGCTTTCAAAGGGAATAAAAAAACAGTAGCTCTCAAAAACCTTCTATGTAATAAGGAGCTAAGATTTTAGTTAGTGAATCCTTCTCTCACCTCCTTTCTAGTACCTGTGGCAGCGGTAGCCTAGTCGTCGAGGCTGCGGACTCGAGGCCGGCAAATTTCTTCGAATCGTAGCTTCGAGCCTTGATGCCGCTAAAAACCCGCCTTGTAGACGTGTCTGATTCACGTTAAATCTATCGAGGTCCAAACTCCTCCTATTGGCTTGGTATGGAAGTTAAGAGAGGGAAGTACCAGCTCACAGGTGTCGTCCTCGTTATTTGAACGAAGTTCAAAGTAATTAGGTCCGTCGGTAAAAGACCTCGTGTTGTTTCCAGTATATCGAGAAAAATAGCAACCTTTCTTGTACCTGAAGAAAGGTCACCAATCTTAAATCATAGCCCTGTATTCAATTATTTACTGAAAAAAAAATATGCATGCCTAGTTTCATTTTTTTTACTTCTTAATGAATCAATATTAAAATCTTCAATTTATTTGTATATAATAAGCAGAAGATAAGTAAATGGACGAATTAAAAACACATAAGTAAACCATTCAATCTGTGGAACAAATATTCAATTGTTTTATTTTCCTTCCATAAATTTAGAGAAAATAAATGAAATTATATTTAGAAAAACATTGTTATTTTTAGCATAATAGATCCATATTATGATATTGTAGATAGTCTAATCCTTCAACTCGAATAAATAAGCATTTGTTTTGGAAAAATCAATATTTAATGTATCTCTCATTCTTATTATAATGGTTAAATGGGAAAACTTTTATTGGCACGAAAAGAGTGTTTAAAATTAAACATTCTTTTCGTGCCATTATAATAGCAGTGAATTTCTCACAGTCAATAACTTTAATGACTTAAGCATACCAATATCAAATTTGAATTTAAAATGGATTAAGATAATAATTATCTGTTCAATATTTTTCATGTTCTTAAATAAAATTATTTTTAACTTTGAAGAACATGCATATATTTCATTGAAATCCTTCACATGCTGAACACATCTAATAACTCTAAATCTAAAATAAAATTTTAAATATAATCTAAACAAAATACACTGTAACAAAACAGAAAAAAGAGAAATGGCATTAAAATGATGTAATATCTGTAAGAGAAAATTCTGAAACTAAATGGAAGTGAATGGTCAAATTATATATTTAAATTAAAAGCAATTTAAGAAATTATACTTTCCAGCACAAATCATTAATACAAAACATACAAAAATGATATGTATTAAGAATTCGGTCTTCCTTTGAAAATATCAGGATATATGTGATAATATTAAAATTTAAGTGAAAACATAAAGATGTTATCAACTTTCCAGATTCTGATATATGTATGGCTAAATGATATTAAATAACCAACGTTTAAAATTTAATAAATTAATTTCTTATCTTTTTTATTAGAGTAACATACAAAAGTGAGCATTTTCATTCTAAATAAAAATATATATTTTCCATAACTGTTGTTAATTTAATAATGCTCATACGTATCAATTCAACTTAATTGGGAAAAGTAATTCATGGGCATGAAATAAATATTAAATTCTTATTTGGTTACAACAGTTTAAATCCAAAAAAAAGTAAATAGTGTTGAATTACATTCAAGCAATATATTTAAATACAATTTATTAGATGAGTTACTTTATAAATATTAACTAATTCAAAATACTATGATGCCGAAATTTATGTCCTCATTTTTCCATGGATACTATAAGTTAATTTTTGAGAAAATGAGAAACAAAGTAGTTTCTTAAGTAATTCCATTTAGAGCAAATGAATTTTGATCCTGATAGCCATGGATGGCAGTTTATTTCCAGTAGCTAAGCAACTATCTATCAAATACCACTGGCGTAATAAACAAGGACAGAATAAATTAAAAGCAACGGCAGGCAATAACTCACTCGAAATGCACTTACTATTAATAAATGCTGCTATTTATATACGCTCAATAGGCAATGTCAAAAACTTTGTATTGGAAGATTGGTTAGAATCCAAACTTGTACACATATTGTTCGCATTTATATATTTAGCAGTGAAATGAGATTATTGTTAATATTTTAAATTTTTAAATTTGTTAAATTGTTAAAATATTTTTTTTTTATTTATACCCAATAAAATTTTAATCGTTTTATAAATGTAAAACTTTTGAATATCAGTTCACATATTCTTGAGTAGTAGAATAGATATTAATTCAGTCTATTTAAAGCATTGTATTTGTTATTTATATCTCCCTTGATAAAGATGCGTTTTCTCATTGGAGATACATGTGTTTTAAAAATTTAAGTTGGTGAAGAAATATTTGTGAATATACATTTTGGAATAAAATTATTTAATTATAAAATATAACACCGAATATGAAATAAATAAAATTACAAGTTCCTATGATAGATAAATTAGTTATGATTCATGGATTCAACGTAGGTGAAATTAAATTTTAAACTTCGGAAATAATTAGCAATATCATCCAATACAAATAAGTATTAACGTAAAAACGGATTATTAAACAATAGAAATGAAAATTAGTTGGAGTTCAAGCTTACAAGTAATTATTTTACAGAAATAATTTCTTTTGTAACAATGTGAAGTAAATAAATTAGTGATTGTGTTAAATATGAGACAAAATGTTTCATACAGTAATAATAAAAATAGATATATACCAAAATGCATTGTTTCACTAAAATTTAACCAATAAGGAAAAAAAATCCTATTGAATTAGTATTTAAGATGCGAGATTAAATAGTTTTTTTTTCAATATACTTAGTTTATAACGACCTATCTTCAATACAATTTACTCACTGAATATTCTAATCTTAGGGAGAAGTGTAGTCTTTATTCCAACGCAAAATATTAAGCTGCAATTCCATTCCTAAGCTTAAAGCTTTGAAAAGACCATTTATTAGAAGAGATTGGAAATAGTGTCAGGAGCGGAGAGATATATTAAACCCTGTCAGAAACAACAAGTCTTTCAAACAGACCAAAGGTCTCTTGTGTCTGAGGAAAACAGTAAGGCCACATCATATCTTGTTGACACGTCCGCTGCAAATCTAATAACTGCCAAAACTGGCAAGAACAAATAGCGAACTTTAAAGCGAAACATTTTGCTGAAACAGAAGAATTTATTGCAGACAAAATAGGTGTACTAAAATAAACTACTTCAAATGCTATTAATAAATAAAAAATACTTAAGAATATTTTGTTGAAGATAGTTAAAACAATTAAATTCCACAGTAAATTAAACGAAAACAGATTCACAATTAATGTATATTGTACTGTTATTCAGATGATTAGCCGAGTTTTAGGATTATTTATCATTTTTTCAAATACATTTATATTATTATAATATTTTATTGATAATTTCAACAAATTGAATCATAAACGTATATGGATAAATGACATAATATTACTCAATAATATATATAAATATTTATGATTTCTTATGATATAATTGAGCTTGTTTTATTTATTATTTCATAATTATAGGTAAGTCAAAACTATTTATTTTTTTCATTATGGCTTCCTTATATCGTAAAATATAAATCTTTTGTAAGAAAACAGAAAAATAAAGTAAATGATTATGTTGATGGATAATTTATTTGGATTCTCATAGGCTGTTATTGAAATAGCGTTACTTCTACAGGATAATTTTTCCCATTAACGTATCATTCATTTGACAATGATTCAGAATTATTATGTCCAAAACCGAAAAATAGAATGATTCTTCATTAGACTTCATGTAATTGCAGAGTGTCTTTAATTCAAATTAAACGGCTTAAGAAATATTAGTGTCAGAAGCAAGATAAAATTTATAATAATCAAACGGCCGTTGAGGTTGATTGTAGTGAAAAAGCGAGATATGTTTCAGAAACGAAGTCGACAATCATACCACAGAAATGAAACTGTAAATTTAAGAAATTTAATAAGAGCGTGTTAACTTATAATCAATTTCATGAAAATTGAAGTAAATTAAGAAAATGATGTTTAGTGAACTTCTAATCATTGGCGATTGTCCAGGTATATATATATAATATATATATATTTATATATATATATATAGAGAGAGAGAGAGAGAGACTTCTTCTGATGGGAGAAAGGATAAACATCTTAAAGAAGAAAATTACGTCATGTGATTTAAAACTGCAACATGACGAAACAGTATTAAAAAAGAAAAATCTTTACATACGTAGCAAATTCTTCGTAAAACATAATTTCTCTTTGAAAAGTGAAATATATGATTTATTTGTTCATAATCTTCTAGAATTATTTGCTCATAATTCTAGTAAATGAATTATTTGTTCATAATTCTAATTGATGAAATTTTTGTTCACAATTCTAATAGATGAATTATTTCTTCATAATTCTAATAGATGAATTATTTCTTCATAATTCTAATAGATGAATTATTTCTTCATAATATAATTATGCTTTAATGATTACTTCACATATATCCAATGTTAAGATGATAAACATTTTATATGCTTTAAAATTTCGACATTGCTATTTTTTTCTCCTCGGAGCTGTGAATTTTGAATGAAAATATCTGTCAACTGTTATAGCACAAATGGATTTTTAAAAGCACTTCAGACAATCAATGAAAAGGAAAATCAATATATGCTTGAATCTGATCAGTGTCATGTACGTCTCACATTTTAGAAATTGCTTTGAAGCTGCAATTGTAGTTATCACATCAATTACAAGTAATGATGTGATAACTACAAATATGTCCTAGGTTGCCTGATAAAATCAAACTCAGAACCAGAACATTTGAGCAAGATCATTTTGGGGTAAAAACATGAATTATTTAGCTAATGGAAGACCTAAATATCTCTTTAATGACCTAACGGTTGTGATGAGAAAAAGAGTTTGCAAGTAACTATATACAGATACATAGCAGAAAGACTTGAGAAATAGATGTAGTTACCACTATTATCATACAGCATAAAAAAGTATATGATGTCACAGTTCATATCAGAAAATGCTACTCGAAAAGTCTTCAGATGTGTAAGAGCAGTATCTGAGACGATGAGTGAAGCCTTACTTGAGTCAAATAAGTAGCGCTTACCTAGGATGAGTTTAGAAATTGCTTCTGAATATACAATCTCCGTTGCAGGTATTTTGATGCAGGCTGATTTTACCGCATTTCACTATGAGTACGAGACTCTTGAACCTAACTTCACTTCCATTTTTCATTCTATTGAACAAACTGTACCAATGCTAAGAGATGTTTTTCCGATGATATCATTCATGTTAATCAAATAGTGAAAGCCATAAATTATATCAGATTTTATACCCTTTATATCTAATTACCAAATTTTCAAAGATCAGCTTCTTCTTTGTATATTTTTGTTATAACATAATGTAGCTCAATATTTCGGCATCATTGTACCAAATGTCTCTTAAATAAACCATTTATATATTGTCATTATTTCGGTGTTACATGGCACAAATTAAACTACATATTTTGTAAAATATATTGAGCCCTTTTGTAGATAACATTTAAATGTTATCTACAAAATGATAACATTTGAATGATACAAAATGATAACAAAATGATACTGATGTATAGTCATAGCAGTTATAATAAGAATTTATCGCTTTCTCTCTTACTGAAGTTTCCTTAAATTAAGTAGGAAATAATACATCCAATTTTTATAACATTTAGACACATATAGGAAAAACAAAACAAGTAACAAACCCAGTTTATAATAAACTTCAAGTTTTATTTTTACAAAGTCATTCATCAGTTTCAAGGAAAGTTTATCTACGTTAATAACATCCGATATGAATATTTTAGATAATGTGGAATTTTAATTTTAAAAGAGAAAAATAGTTTTGTGGAAACATTTAAGGAACTTAAGGTTTCATGCTATTAGTTGCTATAATGATTACAGAAAATCTTTATTATTATGAAATGATACAATTTTTTCAACTTTGTTCATTTTACTCAACTTGCATCTGTTTGTTAACCCTTTTGGTGGTGGTGGGGTATATTTTCTATATTACGTATTTAGCACGTTAAAAATCTTAGTGAAGTACGCTTTTTTTCACACATTTATCATCACATGGGTATCTTATAGTTTTATTTAATTAAATTAGATGACAGGACCATGTAGATTAATTATTAAATGTATTGCTTTAATTCTAATGAAAGCTCCTAACAAGTGGTTGTTTTATGCCTCACAGAAATGTTTCTGAAGTGATTTGAAAATATTAAATTCATGAGCTACCCAAACTTCATTTTTAAAAATTTATGTAAAATTTACTAATTACTCAAAAGAAAATATATAAAGTGTTAGTTTCATACACTAAATTAAGTGGTATCATAATTCTACCACTGCCTCTATGGGGCACACAGGAGGTTAGTGAGCAACAGAAGGCAGCACTGAAAATTTCGATTCAGACAAATATGTGACGGTTCACTTTGTTTCAGTGAAAAATAGAAGTCATAAATATGTTTTACAGTTCCAGTGTGATAAAATCAGAATTATTCTCCTAAGAAATAAAATTTAAAACAGAAATAGAAATTTATCAAAGCGGTGCATGCCCACCAAAAGAAAGCGCAGGGGTAAAAAAGGATATCTGAAACCAAAACTATTGCAAAAAAAAAATCGAAAAAGAGCTTTTCAAGTCATCTAAGACACAACTGGCTCCAGACAGAAGATTACAGACTTGTCTTCTTTGATGGACATGAGACTTGTTAACGATCATGGATATAAAGTGTTAGTGTGCGATAAAAATAGATAAGCTACCCGCAAAAGAGGGGTGAAAATAGGAACTCATTGCCTCTAGCGGTAGACTTTATCAATGGGTCTAAGTAAACTGATATACGAATCATTGACAATTGGTATTACAAAAGGTACAATACAGCGAAGAAATACCCGCTTTGTAAGAAGAACATAGTCCTTGGCGTTTGGATACTAACATCCTGTAAATAATTCAGAGTAAGGAGGGCTGGATTTCTTATTTGTTTGTTTGTCACGTCTGTTCATTACATGTGGGAGGGTATGTTCCGAATAGGTTCAGTTACCGTGGTTGGCTAGTTTTTGAACTTTTACAGAGACCATACAACGAACAGAACTAACACATCAATCAATAACTCCCGAGTCTAACATTGAAAACAACATTTTTTTTGCAATTTTTTTTTTTTTTTATTCATCAACATAACACCTTTTGTTAATCACCTTTTAGGGTGATACAATCGTTCCAACGCTTTTCCAAATCTTT